>VUQG01026614.1:0-16872 GCA_015106755.1 Etia nguti | reverse complement strand
CTCTGGCTGTTTTTTTTTTTTTTTTACTGTTGTCCAGGGATGGGAAATTGCGCTGATAGCTCAGTCTGGTACAATAGATCTTTTCCTTTTATGTGATTAATGCCTTTTATACATGCTCACTGAAATAAAAAAATAAAAACAGATAGTAAGTCTCACTCATGTCATAACCCGGTGCATAACACACTGCCATCATAGGACATCTTGTAGAGAACGGAGACACAGAAGCAACTTTGATCAAATTGCATTATTTTACAGCTTGAAAATGAAAACAGACAGACATTATATTACTCAGAATTCTGGATTGTTTCATTATTTACTTTAATTCTTTGTTATTATTTATTTGAAAGCAAAACTTTCTGATAAATATGTACAGATTTTTCTCAGTTTTGCCTTCGATGGACCTGTGCTCCTGGTCTGTAGAGGTGGCAATCCCTGTGGCCGGAAAAACGAAGCCAGCGACTGCAGTTCCTCTAGTGGCCAAAAGATGGTGGCACCAAAAGTGACTCGATCCACATAGACTCACATTTTAAAATATCCCATTTACAGCAGAACTACACATATCTGCAGACCACTACAAAAACAGGTTTCTGTGTATAGTTTTCCAAATTATAGCAAGTGCACAGATAAGTGCTAATATCTTTATTATAGCTATTATCTTTATTATAGCTAAGGGGCAGGGGTAGCTCAGTAGGTAAAGTGCTGGCCCCGTGATCGGAAGGTCAGGGGTTCGATTCCCCTGAACGACTACCCTGAGGTAACCCTGAGGTACCCCTGAGCAACGTACCGTCCCTACACGCTGCTCCCTGGGCGCCCAATGGCAGCCCACTGCTTCACTGAGTGAATGGGTTAAATGCAGAGAGGAATTTCCCCACGGGGATCAATAAAGTATACATTATTATTATCTGTTTTTGCGCATTGCAGTTGTACACGGGTATGTGCAACTTTCTAACTAAAGCTGTGGTTTATAATTTAGCATGCTGCACCACTTTGAGCTCCAAAGACCAACATAGTGACATTGAGGCTTTAAAATTTGGAGTCTTAAACCTATTGCTGACATCACAGTGGCTATATTTTATACATTCAGTGTGTGGCTATGTAGTTATGCCCAAACAACATGGCTGCCTGAGGCTCACATTGATTTGTGAATGCTATATTTTCCTTTTATGCTGTATACATTACACTGACAGGAGAGACGTCATTAAGAAATATCTATTAAGGATAAAGTAGAACTATCCATGTTCAAAAGCATATCTATGCACAATGGGATTTAACGTGATTTTATACATGAAATGGGAGATTTGTGTGTTTCTCTGTAGCTGTGATCTCAGGCTGTGTCCATGCAGTTAAAAAATAGGTGGGGGTGTGTGTGGGTGTATTTGTGTGTGTCAGTAGCAACGCAAAGGGCAGAGCAGTGAGATGGAGGAGAGGATCTTCCATTATAGATCTGACCTGAGGGGTCACACACACACACATACATAAACACACACAAACACACACACACACACTGAGCTGAGGGAAGTTGACCATTAGTTTCCTCCCCATCACTCCACCTGCTGACTGCAACTGTCTCGCTCTGATTTATTTCCTCTTATTGACTGTCTGCTTGTGCGTCTGTTTGTCTTCCACCGCAGAGCAAATCTCTCTCTGAAATCAGCCATTTGCTCCTCTATGATGCCGTTTTGAGTCTCGTGATTATCTCGACTGGCAGCTGACCTTCTCCTGTGCCAATGCTGATCTTGTTGAAGTTGCCTTTTGCTGGTGTCATGCAGTTGATAATCCTCTCTGAGGATCCCCGAGGCAACACTAAACAAGGTGAAGGTGAGTGTCCTCCTTAGTTCGTTATCATCTCTCTGAGGACATGGTTGGAGGAGCTCGTGGTGGTGCCCACGCCCAACTCTCATTTAGCTGGGGTTACACTAGCATCAGTCTCTCTGACAAGCTTAAATGGGGGGTTTCAGTCAATATTCTCAGATAAATGGATCCCTTTCACTGTCTACTAAGCAGTAACTACACCAACAGTGAAACTGAGAAGAAAAGGATTTAGCTCAATTTTATGTTTGGAAACCAACATATATACTGCCGCTTCTTCATATTTATATGTGACCATCAAGAAACAGAAAACCAACCATTTATTCATTTGATCAGTTTTTAGATCACTACGTGCTGGAGCAAGTGCTACTCTTCCACATCAAAAGGAGACAGTTGAGGTGATCTGGCGATCCCAGGGTGCCTCCTGGGGCCCACCTAAGTGAGGAGTTTTGGGATGTCCTTCCATGAGGAGGCTCTCGGGCAGATCCAGGACACACTGGAGAGATTACATTTGTCACCTGGCACAGGAACACCTAAGGAGAAGGAGTTCTGGGAATCCCAGTTTAGACTGCAGCCCCTGCAACCCGGACCCAGATAAACACTAGAAAATGGATGGATGAAAAAAATGTAAAAGTCAGATTTTGGTCTTAATAATTCAATTTGGACTAAATATTTAAAATTAATATTTTACTTTGTAGTGCACTTTGCTCATATATTAATATATCCAAGGTTTTAGCAGTGGTCCTCATTTAAAGTCCTGTGGAACCTGTCGTTGCTGAATATGAAAAATATCTTATCGTCAGATCTTATTATTAAACACTAAGAAGTCCTTAAAGCTGATAAACACTTAATTTTTCCAAATATAGGGCAATGTTTAGGAATGTGTTTGATCTTCTATATTTATTATTATTTTAAGAATAGAGGTATCTGGTCCTGAAGACGGGATTATAGGTTGTTTGCATTTATTGGTCACTTTCTAGCATTTCTTTTAGACTCAGCCAAATGTAAGCTTCACAAGTTTCTGACAGCTTGTGTATCGTGTTTTTTTTTTTTCTTTTTTCTTTTTGTTAACGTATAATCAAAGTTGTCTTTTGACATCTTAACTACAGAAATGGAACTGGAGCTGCATCATCTGTCAAGCAGCCAAGAATTACTGCTGTCACTGATGATCGAGGCCTCAAAGAGAGGAAAAAAAGACTGACGAGAACGTATGACAGCAGTGTAACTTATACATAAGCTGAAAAACTCTGGAATTTTTTTTAGTGCTGAACTTTTTCATATTTTACATTTCTGGCTTTGAACTGACAGCATCTAGGGGGAAAGTTTCCCAGCAGAATGAGTTTGAAGGGTTTTTAATCATACATATGTGGACAAAAGTGACCCTTGTTTGCCGAGCTGCAGTTGGGTAAAATCCCATTGTTACATTGTGCTGTGATGTGTTAGACACGAGTTTGCTTCAATCATCCATCTTTGTGGGCAAAGATAAAAAGTTTTTTCCATTGTCATCAATCATGGCTGGAGCAGCAACACAGTCAACAAAGCAGTCTTTTAATTACAATAATAAACGTACTGCACCCCCTGAACTGTCAGTCCTAAGATGACAGCAGTGCAGAATAAGCCCTGACTGCCTTCATGACATGATGTGTCCAAACAAATGAACACAAGACAAGTCGGAACATCACGTTTTCTCCACCAAAAGTGGTCCACAAACATCACAGAGAGCGTGAAAGACAAAGTGTACATGCTTAAATTCATGAAGGTTCACATACCTCCAACCCCAACCTCGAATCTGTAAGTGATTATTAATGAGTCTCATTACAATCTTATCTAGGCGTCATGAAATATTCACAGGAGCTAAAGTTGTGTTTGTTGCCTTCAGCAGTTTGTAGGAGTCTTTCCTTTTATTGTCTCATGTACCGTCACCATCCTTGGGTTCTATGCACATGGCCTGATGGTGGTAACGACTCCAGCGGTATATTCAAACTACGCTCATGTGAATGAACTCTTAGAAAACAATGCTGCTTGACTGACCTGTTTCAAGGACTTGATGTCACATCACTGTGGTTTGGTGTGGTTCTTTGATTTTAAATGAATTTAAAGGTTATCTTAATGTTATCAAAGCAAACCTGGCAACACTGAAGTTTAAATAAGTGAGGTACAAAGGTGGAGGGTTGGTTTTTTGCCTTTTTGGAGCTATTTTCCCCCCCCCCCAGCCTACATACTTTGTCTTTCTTTTCAAATGCGCTGTGGCTTAACAAAAACAAAAGCAAATACAAACACGTTGCAAAGGCAAACAAAACACAGCAAAAATGGAAAAAAACAGCAAAAAAAAAAAGAAAAATCATGAAACAAAACGGAAGTGCTTTTGGGGAGAAAAAAATGTGACGCAACAGCCGCAGAAGTAACAAGCTAACTGTAAATGGCTGATAGCAAACATGAATCTACAGACTTTTATGAATCACATGATTACAACACACATTACTGCATCTGTTTCTCCCCCACAATGCTGATGAACTTTCTGTTTCTTTTAAGCGTGTGTCACTGCAATCCTTTGCATGGTTTGGTTTCTGTCACTTCTTCAGCTGGTCCGTCATGTTATTGTTTCCCCAGAAACACTAATGTTGTGTTTTGTGAGAGTTAGTTTTGTTCTGCCTTTATTGTGTTTTATTCAAACTCTGTTGTGTCTTTGTGCTTTTTCAACATTTTTCTATTTGTTGGTGTCTTCTTAAACTGCTGTTGGTTGACCTTTCAGGGCCACCGTACCATCATTAATTAAGACTCAGCAGAATCTGATGGATTATAATCGAGTGTTTTATTAAATTCTATTAAATGTTTTAAACTTTTTATTCTTTCATCGGTTGCCTTGGTGGTGTTTAATGGTGTGAGAGAAAGTAATGACTAAATATAAAAACAGAATTCAAAAGTAGACCTAGTCTGCATGCAAATTTGATGTAAGTACAAATAGATATCATTTTTCAGGATCATGTTATTACTTGCAGAACAGGACAGTTGTTAAGAAATTGTTTCAGTGCATTATTATTGGTGTGCTGAATAGCTGAAGCATCATTTAAAGTGTTGGATCTGAAGTCACATGTCTCCAGATTTGAATTCAGAGCTGTTTGTTCTCTTTAATAAATAATATACTCATTTATTGATTCAGAAGATATTTTATTGGTATAAAGATCAAGTTAATTGCTGATATCCTGCTTGCCTGTGTTTCTACTTCTGCTTTCTCTTGAGTTAGACACTTTCATTTTAAACTCATATCCAGTTTTTCTCACCAAAAATCTTTTCATTGCAGAGGTCTAATCTTTTGTGCATTCTCATAAATACATTTCTCATGGATTTTTAATACTTTGTTCCTTTTTATCCAGGGACCTTTCATTGCTCTCTTGCTGTGGGTGACACTCACCTTTCTATAGAAAATCACAATATAAAAGCACCTGACCTGAAACTTAATAATATGGAAGTATCGACACACAAATCCAATTTAACAGATAGTGTGATTTCATCCTACTTTTAGTTTTGTCATCAAAAAACCATCTTAAGTTGTCTGATTTTGATTTTAAGCGACCACAGCCGAGTGTAGAATATGTCAGGGGCTAGTTTTAAGTATTCATTACAGATTGTGGCTTTAAAGACGAACCCGACCACATACTTGCACTTTACACACGCTTTATTTCCGGTTGTCGTTCTTTTCAAACGCCTGCAGCTTTTCAGCTTCCAGTCAAACTGTTAGGAGACCTGGGTCGTCGACCCAGAGTTTTGAGTTTTCATTATTATTGAACTTTGATTTTGATATTATTTATCATTTTTAGTCTTTTGGTTTCTTTGTTTGAGTTCTCTGTCTTATAGTTTATGTCTCTGTGTTCTATAGTTGCTCGGTCTCCCCTGTCAGCCGTATCCCCTTGTCAAGTCCGCGTCTCTGTGTTATGTTTCCTGTTTTACTTTAAAAGTCCGTGTCTCATGTTAATGTATCTGGTTTTGCTTCCCTTGTCTCGTTAGCCCTGATTTGTCCCAGCTGTATTTCCCTCCTGTCTCTCATTCATTGATTGCTCCCTCTGTGTATTTAAGCCCTGTGTTTTCCTCTGTCTGTGTTGCGATCTACTGTATTATCATGCTGTCTGTTCTGCCTGTTTGGGTTTTGTAGTTTTCAGTTTAGTGTTTGGTTGTTTTACATTAAATCTAAGTTTGAGTTTGCCTTCCACCTCTGTGAGTCTGTGCTTCGGGTCCTATCTTGCCTGCACACAGCCTACACATAACACAAACACACAACAGCTACAACAGGACCCAGTACCGACTTATGAGCTCATTGAACTCAGGTGTATCAGCCTCCCCCACAGCCGTGCCATGAACCACGCCCCGCCACACAGACATTGGTCCATACATACATTTTCTTAATCCAACTACTTATCCATTTATCCAGCTCACAGTCAAGGTGAGAGAGCTTGTGGTCTGGAAGCTATTCCAGCAATTATTAAACAGCGTGACATTCATTTTGTAAATTATAGTCCCATTTAGAAGAAAAATGATGACATGTTCCCAACAAACCATGATGATTTTTCAGTGTGTTGCACTTCAGAAACATTTTGGATTCAGAAAATAATCTTCAGCTTTTGGTACTAATTAACACTGAAGAGTTAGCAGCTTAGTTTTGTCAGTAGGTATGTTTAGTTATGGTTCAGTTGTGGTCATATTTGCTCCAAAAGAAAACAAAAGCTATATACCGTTATCCAGAAATACAAAAACATGAGGCTTAAGATGATGGGTTACATCACTAAGGAGAACAGGCTCCAGGTCAGGCCTACGTGGTGATTGACAAATTGCAATCGTATGAGTGTGTGGCGTTCCTCGGATTCACAGTCAATCCACCTGACATTTGTGACATCTGGTTTCAAAAATCTAAGAAGGTGACATTTGAAAAAACTCAGCTTGAAGCTTGAATGCATGCTGTTATCCACATCACACACACACATACTGTAAACACACAGATCTCTGTCATGGTCCTGGGTCATTTGACCCAGCATTTTGAGTTTTCTTGTGTTTTGATCTCATTTTGTATTGTGATTTATATTTAAGTCCACCTTGTTAGTCTTGAGTTTATTCTGTAGTGCCTAGGTTGTTCTGTTTAGCTTTTGATGATTAGATTCCCTCTTGTGTCTTTGCCCGCTGTGTCTCTCTCTGTGCGTCTGTATTTCTATATGTTGTGCGAGTTCTTGTGTCTTGTTTCCTTCCTCGTGTTTCATTCTGTGTTCCCCCTGCTTGTCATGTTTATCCATGTTTCCCCAGTCCATCATGTTTCTCTCGTCTCCTCTCCTCGCTCCTCCGTGTTCCCTCACTTCCTCTCGTCTGCCTGTCCTCCACTCCTGTGTCATGTACCTCAGTTTCCTGTTTTATTGTGAAGGTCTCCTGTTTCCATGTTCAGTGTGTCTTGTTTTGCTTCCCCTGTGGCATCATGTTAATTAGCGTCAGATGTGTTGCCCGTGTGTTCTCACTTCCTCGTTATCCTCCTGTGTATTTATGTCAGCGTCTCCTTCAGTCCTGTGCTGCGATCTCCCTCTTATCCGGTTGTGTTCTTTTCCTAGTTTTGGTTCTAGCGTTCCCAGTTTAGTTTTCTGTATTGACTTGTTTCAGCAATAAAGCTGTATTTTGTGTTAAAGTCCTGTCTAGAGTCTGAGTTTGTGTCCAATCCTGCCTTTCACACACAGTTTATGACAGATCTCAGTCAGCAGCTGCACAGCTTCTCCTCTGCAGTGTGTTCACACAGTCTGTCTGGTAGCCATGTAAGAGCAGGGAGATAAAGGAGAAAGAGGCCACACATTTTTCAAAAACTCTAAAATCCGAGTATGTTTTGCTTTTGAAGTTTGGTTTTGTTTTTGGTAATTTTCTAACTAATCTTAATTTGTTCTTGTGTGCCCTTGTTTTGAGTCAGTGTGAAACCAGGCAAAAAGAGTACAGAGTAAATCGTTCCTATATGTGTGACTCATTGGGGAATATTAAATGAATAAGCTGAGGATAATTATTTGAAAGTAATACAGAATGCCCAGAAGCCTCGCTGAATTATAATCCAGTATATCTGTAACTGTTTCTTTACATTTTCACTCTAAGTGGTACTCAAAAATTTAGATCAGTTCACATTTTTACAAATACTGAAATCCCAGTTACACATTAACTCACAATTTTTTTTTATGAGTATTTAATATGACCCCTTTTACAAAAATTCAGTCATCAATATATAAGGATAGAGAGAGCAGTTATGTGACAGAATTATTATCAGATCACAATGAAATCTATAGTCTCCATCTAACATTTAAAGTAGTAAAGCATCTGCTAGACTGTTGGCCAGTTTCCATGCACTGGAAACATTTACTGTATGTTACTGTAGTTTAAATAAATCTAATCTGTATAAAGCTTTAGACACATAACACACTGAACAATGATCAATTCTTATAATCAGTCACACAGATGGGAAAATGTGTGTCCCAGTTAGGATCTCGGAGATATAAATATTTAAATGAAGCTGAAATAGCTTTGCGACTCTAAAACTGAACTAAAGGTCTTTAAATTGACTATTTAAAATCAGCCTGGAGACAGTCTGATTGTAATTTTAGAGTCAGAGAGTTCAGAGTCCAATCCTCGACATATTTTCTATGAAAATCATCTAAATCAGTCTAAGTGTAGAACTAATCCACCTTAAGGCATTGTGGTTTTCTGATCCATAACGGATCAGCAAACCAGGTCAAGGTCCAAGTCTACTTGCACAGTGTGGCGGGGCGTGGTCTGCGGTGCCGTGCAGGGAAGGCGGACGCACCTGCACGGCATCCGCAATCATGCCCCGTCTTAAAATCTGTACTGGGTCCTGTCTTGAGTGTTGTTGTTGGAGTGTTTGGCTGAGCTGGGAAGCTGCAGCCGTGTGTGTCTGTGAACAGCAACCGAGTGTGTAAATAAAAGTTAATGCTGAAAAACATGTATGTGTCGTCGGGTCTGCCGTGGGTTCTTTAGACGCAGCAAGATAGATCTAATATAAGATTCATGGATTTAGACTAAATCAAGCCTGGATCCAATGTGGCTCTGGTCATTTCCCAGCTCATCCTATCTGGATCATTTGTAGTGCCTTATCAAATAAGAAATACAGATGGTAGTCCTTCCAAAACTGTAGGCTACTGATATATAAGATTTATTTATCCAAAATGTAGACAGCTCTTTAAAAGCTGAGACATTTCTTTTAACATGTTTACCTTCACTGAAAAATCTTTACATTCATTAAAGACTAGAAACACTGCTGTGCATTTACAATGACTGAACTCTGACTATTAACAGTAATTGAGTAAAACTTTTCTGCTGTGGTGGCAAAAAGAGCCATCAGCCTAAGCTGATTTAAATCACACTTTTCTCCCCTCATGTGTTTAATGATAAATATGGTGGTCAGCACTGACATGCATTCATATTCCTCAGTCCACTGGATTAACATGGAGGCTTTGCTCTTTATTTACTTGTTGCCATGGTGAATCCTGGTGTTGTTGCTCCATTGATGATACCTTTCTTTTTCTACTCACACATGCACTTAGAGTTTCCCATTCCAGAACAGCCAATCAGAGTAAGTTCAACTCTGAGTGTTCACCCTGAGCTGAGTTGCAGATCTCGGAGTTAAAGCCTCATGCCTTTCTCCAAACAATGCCCTGAAAGATATTACATTCCCGATGGTGAATCTTAAACTGAAGCTGCCGTATATATATATAAGCTCACATCACATTCTCTGGAACATGATGTGCCACCAAGGTCGATGTCACCAGCTTAGGAGGAACAGATCCGTAAGCTATGGCAAGGTCAAGCCAAGAGACTGACATATCTCCTTGGTTCTCTTTTTCTTCTGGAATTGGTTGGAATACTACTCCTGTGTTCTCCACACTGAGCCAGTTGGCAACCATGTTGAAAAAGATCTTACCTTCCATACTCAACAAGGTGATGGTACAGAACTGCATGATGTCCTTCGCATGTTCCTCCTTTGGAATCCAAACAGTTTCTGCATGGTGCCACTGTTTAGCTACCTTCACCCTCTGCTGCACTACCCCAGTGATTCTTCACAGCCTCTGCAGGAGTCTCAGGCAGTGTTTGTAGACTTTGTACGGCACTCCACTTGGCCTTTTGAGCAGTGCTGCCCCAAGCCACTCTAACTACTTCGCTGCCTTCTGCCAGGGTGGGTGCATTGATGTTGAGTGGAAGGTTCCAGTGATGGAAGAAGCTGTCTATAGTAAACAAACTAAAGTCAAGCAGAAACTAATCAACAATAAGCAGAACTTAGAAGTGACAAAATCCAGGACCATGACACAATCAAAGGCTGTGATTACAGCATGTTAGTGCCACTAGTTTTGGAATTACATAAAAGATCACTAATGCTTAGAAATCTACAGCAATTTAATTAGTACATAATTATCAGGCACTTTCCTTTTTTTGACTTCATGCATGAGTCTCATTTTCTCCCTCCACTTCTCCTTTTTATGTTTTTGTGTGTGTCTGCGTGTGTGAGGCTGTTTCCCAGTCTTTCCACGTGCGTCTCGTCCACCGCAGCCGGCTGTTCGATGAGAACATTCAGCTAAATGTCTGATCGATAGGTGCTGGCAGCGCTCCCCGCTGCCGCTGCTGCCAGAATACAGAGGAGGTGGAGAAGGTGGAGGCAGGGCTCGGACTCAGTATGTGTGAGCACTTGTTTCTCTTTATGTGCTTTCTGTAGGTGTTGCCTTTCTATATAATGTCAGATATAATCTCATTTGAAGAGATACAGCTGTAGGAAACCTGACCCATGAGTTTCTATTGTCATTGGCCTCACATGATCTGAATGTGTTCTATTGTGTTACAGACATCACATTGACAACAAAGGCAACCTATTTATTTACAGTCACCATCTCTAGTTTGTGTTTTATTCATATTCAGCTCTGTGTTTGTTTCTTTTTTCAGAATGTATGTGTTGATATAAAACAGGAAGTCCTTGCCTCATCTGGAGAAGCTATTCCGCTCATACTGACAGCAGGGAACCACCTGCAGAGTTTCTGCAGATGGGACTTTGTTCGTCTTCTGTCCCCTGTGGAATCCCAACATGCTGTTTTCCTCTGGACTTTTTTTCACATTCATCATATAGCACTGTATGTGAATGAATGATTCATGAGTCTCTTATAGTCATGTTTATGTGTTTGAATCATATTGTGAAAAGTAAAACATTTCTCACTGTTTTAAATGCATTACTTTGGGCTAAGTTGTAACACTGAGTCAGGTTTTGTTTTTCTATACATGTACTTTGGACAATTATAACACAATAAGGTCCAAATATTTTACACATAGCAAAAGTAGAGAGAGTCTGCTTCAAATAAAAACGCAGCAGAGTTGGCACCTACTGACAAAGAATAAATGGAGCAGAATTCACACTTCTCCAAAATCTGACTTCACTTGGACTTCATCAGTTAAAGACTTCATAATGTCTGTAACATGCACCTCTGTTGGATAAGTTCTAGAAAAGTTCAGGGCTGAACTACGTGTGTGAAAACAGTGTGTTATTTTCGATTGATTGATTTTCAGCCACTCTTCCTGCAGATCTTTTTATTTTCTAACATGTTTTCAAGCCGTTTAATTTTAAGTGCTGTTACAATCAGAAGACTCTGATGGGCTCTCTAAAAGTCTCAGACCATCTTCTTAAAATACTTGATTGGGGATTTAGGAATCTGATTTGGACCCTTTTTTTTCATTCATTGTCTTCATTTATGTAAATATGTAAAAAATTGTGTATGTTTCTGTTCTGTGTTCTGTGTACTGTTTGTTTGTATATGTGTCTTTCTTGCTGCTGTTACACCCAAATTTCCCCTTGTAGGACAATTAAAGGATTATTCTATTCTATTCTATTCTTTATTACAAGAAATTTGCAGTGTTCAAGTTCCTTAAACCTACACCTTTCTAATGGCTATAAGGGGGCAACTTCTCTGGTTGTGTAGACATCCTTGGAAACATGGCATTTGCCCCTGGGTCTGTGACCCCAGTAAACATTTTGCTGGTGAGTTTATACTCAGCTGAGAATTTAAGATGTTTCTGATGACCAGATGATGCTAATTTTGTAACCTATGGTTCTAAAAAAAAAAAAAATTACCACTGATTGGTTAATGACTTGCAATTGAGCAACAGTGTCCAGTTTCAAAAAGCCAAGACAAAAAAAAAACAAAAAACAGCCTGACTAACCAATAGGTAACATCACAAAAAAAAATGAAGATTTTTGGATGAAAGAGTGAAGCACTAACAGTTATCATGACCATCATGGATTGGAAGCTGCATCCTTACACTGCACAACATGGTGTGCTGTACTCAACTGCAAACATGTTTATTTCTGTTCT
Source organism: Etia nguti (assembly GCA_015106755.1). NCBI lineage: Eukaryota > Metazoa > Chordata > Actinopteri > Cichliformes > Cichlidae > Etia > Etia nguti. The sequence goes on along the minus strand of VUQG01026614.1, from coordinate 4,690 downwards.
AAATTTGGATATTTTAACATGTATATTTGATATTTGAACTCTGTGGGGATTCACTCGCTCTTAGAGACAGCTCTTTGGCCTCCACACAACCCCAAAACCGTACTTTTAGTCAGCGAGCTCAGTTTGAGCTTCATGCGTCCACATGTCCACATGCGTGTTTCTGTAGCCACTCTTTGATGTTTACAGGTAAGCGTTTTTTTGATTACTCTTTCATGTTAATCCACTTCGTACATCAGTGCTGTACACTGGAATAGTGCACCAGTACTCCCATATCAACTAAATCGTCCTGCAACTCCTTTTGCAGACACAGACAGATGTTGCTTTGCCTTTTTACACAGCAAATCTGTAGGTTTATCCTAAAGCTTCTCCTGCATCTTGGTACCAGTTGGCTTCAAATGAAATCACTGGGTCACCGTTCCTAATGACAGTTCTTCACCTGCCTCACAGGGTTAGTGATTTCATGAATACTTTACAAGTACAGCAGTGTCTACACTTTCACGCATGCCACAATGTTTAATTTTTCAAGATGTTTTGCTTTGCATTAATATTTAAAGATACATTTTAATGTCACAGAAGTTGTACTCCTTTTCATTTTCAAAAAGAATCAAAATTGTTGTTTGGCCAATTGCATATAAATGTAATTCAGTGATATCACTTTGCACAAGTAACTCAGCTATTTAATATAAATGCAACCAAAAACCACACTAAAAAACATTTAATGCATTTTTAATATATTTATACTTTTAGTGTTTAGTTTTAAACAGTAGCACATTCAGTGTTCTTTTATTAGTTCACAGTACAGAATAATTACTAATGTTCAAAACCCATTTCTCTAGCTATTTATATATGGAAAACAAATGTGTGACAAAGACAACATGTTATTTGTTAAAGCTCATATGTTGTTGACCTCAGTCTAACTTTAACCTTTCAACAGTCCCCAGGTTACAGGAAACTTGTTCAGGGTTAGTTTTTGGGATCTAAGCTAGAATTCGTCTATATTTAGGGATTTTCCCAAAGCGATATTTGTAGTATTTACGGAGAAAGGTGCAAAAAGGAAAATATCCAGTGAGTGGCAATTTGCTGCGAGAAAATGCTTGGTTGATGCCAGAGGCCAGAGAATAAAGGCCAGACTGCTTCCAGCAACTGTAAATCAAATAACCACTCAAATTGCCACTCGCTACAACCAAGGTACAACACACTGAACCTTAAAGCAGCAGAAAAAGACGAGACAGGGTGCCACTTCTTTTAGCAAAGAATTCACAATTCACTCAGGCTCACCAAAACCGAACAGTAAACAGCATAAAAGCATAGATATATCCTGCTTCATATCAGTGGCTTGGCTTGGGGGTGGTGTGGGGGACATTTATTTGCACACTTTGGGTTTCTTAGTATCAACTGAGCATTATTTAAATGTGCTCAGGTAGGCTGTTTAAACCGCAACAAAAGCTGGAACTTAACCCCAGTATCATCGCCTAAGAATACGGTTTGCGCATCTGGGACACACCAGTGGCTTTAACAGAATGTCAGCATTTGACACCCTTAAAATAAAATTAGTTTTGTTTCATTATTGTACTAAGTACAAATAAACAGATTCCTATGGGACATGACACGTGTTGAGCCACCTCGTTTTCTTTTGCTTTCAAAGAGACACACATTCTCGAACATTTTAAAAGTGGTCTTGAGAAATATTTTTACAGGCTCTCTGGAGAACTTTCTCCAGATATGTTGGCTGCTTTTTCACTCAATCCAGTCCTCATTTTCAGACACATGATGTTTTTGTTTGTTAAACTGCTTAACACTGAGGTGAAAGTCACATCTTTCAGAAATAAGAAAAAATCCAGCAAAGACCTGGCACAGGACACCGAGAGAGGGGGTTCTATAGTTCATCAAAGCTTCATCAGAAATTGTGTCAATAGAAGAGTTGTTGTCAAGAAGCCATTTTTGATCCAAGAAAAGAAGGAAAAGGCAGAGGTATGCCAAATTACTGAAAATCAGTGACATTAAGTCTTATGGACTGATGATTGCAAATTTCACATTTTTGGTTTCTAATCATCATTAATACATTCAGAGGAGTTTGGAGAGAGGTATAACATAGTGTCTACAGCCATCTGTAAAAAATGGTGGAGGCTCTGTCATTGTTTGGAGCTGTGTACAGATATTTTGATGGCATATGGGAAACCAACGAATCTAAATTGCAGGGGTGGTCATAGTTTTTTGGCTTATAATGGATTTTTGCCTTCCAGGAGACACACTCATGATGACGTTGTGGTCAATCTGCACTGCATCCAATATCAGTACCACATAAAATGCTGGTGTCTTTTATGGACCCCAGCTACAGAGTTTTATATATTTGGTGGGTCTTTGTTCAGTAAAAGGCAGGGCAGAATTCTCTCCTTTTCCCATCTTCCTTCCTGTGCCTTTCACATTCCGACTGTCTGTACCTCTCTATCCCCTCCCTCCATCCATGGCTGAGCAGCATTGATTAAAGTTTCAGTCCTCTCCTCTCTCTCTGTTTGCCGTCTCTCTGCTGCTCTTTGTTTTGCAGATACGATCCGACTTTCAGCCGACAGACACAAACAGCAGCTTGTTCTAGTCCATTTAGCTGCTGTTTGGACTCAGGCTACATTACAACCTTATCAGGGGAGTCTCTGGCACAGCACCGCTGCTAATAAACTGATAACACCTCTGAGTATTGATTCTGGCCTCAAACAGGCCAACTTTATCCTACAGTCTGGCCAACACCGATAATTGCCACAAGGAACTGGTTTCAGCTTTTAAGGATTTTACATGTTTGAAACGTAAGACTGTGTATTTCATATTTCTGCCATTTCACATTTACAAAACCCATCAGTTAGGGCTGAGATTGATTTTCACTGGTGTCAGTTCATCTGTAGGAAAAATAAACTTCCAGGGACTTAAAATGTGTTGCAAACAAAAAGATAATACATCACAGTTGATGATAAACTATGTTTTCATAGTCGTTATGTAAAACAGCTGGAGTCTGCAGAACAGAACTGAGCATATTTGGTGACACAGACCACATACTGTCAATACCACCTCTACATTTGAAATTTGGTACTGAACTTTTCTGCCTTTATTATTTTCATTGGTATGCAAACCAATTCCAGAAAACACTGGACATGTAAAATGTAAATAAAAAAAGAATGTAAAGATTTGTAAATTTCATAAATCCATATTTTATTCAGTACAGAACTGCGAAAACATCGCATGTTTAAACAGAGACAAAGGATGATTTTAAGAAATAAATAAGGTTTGAATTTCATGGGAACAACACATTTCATAAAAATTGGGACAAGGCAATGTTTTCCCTTAGGTAGCATCCTCTCTTATTTTAACTACAGTCCATAAATGTCTGGGAATCGAGGAGACCAATTCCTGGACTCTAGGAAAGGAATGTTGTCCTGTTCTTGTCCGATAGAGGATTCTAGCTGCTCCACAGTCCCAGGTCTTTTTTGTTGTATTTTTTTGTTTCATAATACTCCAAATCCTTTCACGTCTGACAGTGGACTCACCTCTGTGCTTGTCCTGCTAGACCTCAGTGCAGGCACGTGTGGTGGGGCTTGAGCACCTGCCCCTTTCCTGATGGGTGTCATGGTCTGGGTGAGTGCTGGGGTTTTTCCATTGTACCAGTGTTTCCACCTTGGGGAGGAGCCGGGGTGTCAACGCGCATTGGACACCTGTGTGTAATCAGTCTGTGAGGATATAAGACCAGCGCTCACAATCACTTTTCGTGAGATTGTCTGATAACCACCGTTAGTGTAGGCTGCCTCAGTCAAAGTGTTTGGTTATTATTGTGTTGGTGTTGACAGTGTTTCTCTCTGCTCACAGTAACCTAATGGATATTGGTTTCCTGCATGGCCGTTAAGGATTCGGCCGCTGGTCTGCTCACAGTTTTGCTGCTACTCACCTGCCTGCCTCCCTGTCCAGTTCTCCGCTTGCTATGGATCTATTTCCAGATTGGCCCAGCTCGCCTCACCCTGACCACCTTCCCCTCTAAGCTTCACCTCCACCCGTGATAAGTAAGACTGTCACATATTGCCGCACGTTCACTGAAACCTCGTCTAGCCCACTATTAACACCTGTTCTCCCTGTCACAGTGACTCTGAGGTCTCCGCCTCATATCTTCACTTGCCTACAGCTTCAAGGTTCCTACTCTGGATATTACCCAGTGCCTGGTTCCCCATTCCTCCTCCTTGACAGCCCTAACACCCCCTTATAGGACCTCTCACTTCCCTTTTGTGACTTTGAGCTCGAGCCCTAACTCATGTGGTGACTCTTGGTATTATAGTGACTCATTGAATTGTGCTTAACATTTTCGGTAGTATTGTTTCTTAGTTTATTGTGTCTTCTTAGAAATGTTCACAGCATTTTCGTCAGCACTGCTGACGATAGCTCATAGTACTGTTCATAGTGTTTTCCTTTAGTGCTACTGATAGCATCTCACAGAGTAGCCTCATAGATTAAAGAGGACTTCTAGTGATTTGGTGGTTCATGCAAAGTTATGTGCTACCTTGTAAATTAGTATTTTCCTAGTTCATGTTTCACTCTAAGAGTTTTGTTTTCTTCACTCATTTTTGTCACACCTGACCTCCTGTAATAAACTTCACTTAATTTTATGCCATCCAGCCTCCGAGTTTTGTCTGCACCCGAGTCCACTCCCTCGCCTCGG
>VUQG01026610.1:0-11639 GCA_015106755.1 Etia nguti | reverse complement strand
TGCTGGTTCCTCCTGTTTGTCAGCTCGGGGACTGTCACTACAATCTGGTCCCATCGGGGGTGTTGAGTCCAGTCCTCGAGGGCCTGAAACCTTTACAGGTGTCCCTGCTGCAGCACACCTGAGTGACATCAGTAGGTCATTAGCAACACCCGACTGCACGCTGAGGTGGCAGCCCTGAACCCTCCTCAAATGTAAGTGTTTGGGAAATACACCACATTCACTCGTGAGCTGCTGTAACATGAATCCAATGGCTGAATTGCCACCTCATCAGTCAGGTGTTGCTAATGACCTACTGATGTCACTCAGGTGTGCTGCAGCAGGGACACCTGTAAAGGTTTCAGGCCCTCGAGGGCCGGAGTTTGTGACTTAACTGATTTTGACACAATCAGCAGACGATACAAGTTTAGACCCAAATTTCATTTAGCTATTAAAACAATTCATGTCTCCTACAGAGCATGAGGTCTCTGTCTTAACATCAATAAATGTGAACTAAAGGACATTAAAGATTGTCCTGGAACCATTTTTGCAAACGTTCCTGTTAAGGGTGAGATTTCATTGTTAGGTATCATTCTAAGTAAAGCCCAACAAAGATGAGGCTCATTAAACTTCAGTTTCAGTCGGTGGTCATTAAGGATCTGTCTCTGAGAGGCTTCATTACTAATGCAGCGGGCATCTCCAGGTGAGCTTTAGAGCTGGGAATGGATCCTTGACTCTTCAGCTTTGGAAGAATCAAACTCCTTTTATAAAGAAATCTTCAACAATGAACTCTTATGAGAACGCTGCTCTAACTGTCTTCCTTCCTCCTCTCTAAACAACACATGTCATTATTATTCAGGTTCCTACAAACATGTGTGATGTTATTCCTCTTCATATCCTTTCGAAACTGGAGCTTAAATTTCTTTCTCGTCTGTAATTCTGATGTTGTTGAAATTGTGATAAAGAGCTCAGAGCTCGTTTCCAGGAGGATTCCGTTTCTAACCACATGCAGACTTCTGTTGGAATCGTCTCTGGTATTAGCTGGAAGAAGGACGTGTCCTTTAAACGTGTCCACAGGTGTGTCCTACCAAAGGTGTCCTTTAAGCACTCAAATTGTAATCTCACACACGAGTCTGTTCATTTGTTCTGGCCGTGCTCACACTCCCCACATTTTTATGTAAGAGACGCTATAAGAAGTGGTGTCTTATCTGGACCACATCAGGACAACAACATAAACTCGTCTGTATTTTAAATTGATTCAGTGTGAGGTTCTGAACAGAAACCCCATGTCCTCACTCATGATGGAATTCCATAACTACACTGACACTATCGAACTTTCCTCTGCTCATAAAGCAGTTTGTTATTATTCTACTCTCAGTTAAATGTTCAGAAAGGTAGTTGACACAAAAGGAAGAAGAAGAAGAAGAAAATACTTCCTCAGTGGTTGATTTTTCCTTTTTTGCTTTCCTAGCACATCGATATTCCTTCTTCTGTGTTCAAGTTCTGAACAGATTGTGTACTGTATATATTTCATGTAATCTGTGTGCGACTGAGGTAGCTGCTGCGCTTGGACTTTGTTCTTCTGTCGAATAAAGTTGGGTTTTTTGGGAGAGTTTTTAACGGGGAAGTACCGGCTTTTCGGAGCTGAACACCTGCCGGAACACCATGCATATACAATCATTCTGGGCCATTCATTCACGCAGTGTCAATAAAGATTCACCAAAACAGTCAGTTCTGACGTCATCTTCGTGCGGCCTCCCGGAAGTGCGCGCTGGAGCCAGAATGGCGCAGAGGTGGAGCGGCGGCTGCAGCTCAGGTGTCGTTTGATGACAAATTCACCGAAAATCACCGGAAACCGGAGACCGGAGCGCGAGGCGGACGGGGATCCCGTGGAGGACACGCGTCGCCTTTCGGGACGAACACACGCGCAGTGAGTGTCCGCTCCGCTTCGCGAGCCCCGCGGCTAGCATGATAACGTGTTGAGTCACGGGGGTCCGAGTCCACGAGCAGCCTCGCCGCGAGCCTCGGAGCACCCCAGGCCCGTCCGCAGGAGCCCTCCCGGCGGCCACGCTGCCGCCAACCCCTGGCGGAGAAATTCAGAGGACTGCTCGCCTGTTAGCCTGTTAGCACTGCTGTTCCTATGTTAGCATGCTAACAGAGAAGCTAGCCGTCTGCTCAGGAGAGCCGGGGTCCACCTGACGTCATCAGTATGTTTCTCTTTGTTGTGGGAGTTTAATCACGTGGTTTACCGCGTCGCTATCGCCTGTGCTCCCCACCTGAGTTCACAGGCTGCTTACTAGTTAGCCCGCCACCAGGTGGGTCTGATCAGAGTGACGTCATCCGACCTGTGAGGCATACATACTTGTGGAGATGGTGGGACAGAGGTCCAGGTAGCTCATGTCAAGCTGCAGGTCAAATATCAATCAGAAGTTTGGTGATTTGATTCCTGGGTGCCAAAGTGCCTTTGGGCAAGACACTGAACCCTGAGTTACTCTTTAGGGGTGGGTGGGTGTGGGTGTGTGTGTGTGAGATTTTAAAGTTCTTTGAACACTCCAGTAGTTGTATCAGACCTGTCCATTTACAGACACCTGTTAGTCACAGAGGCCACGTCCCCAATAATGCAGGTTATTAACCAGGTGTGTTTTCCATACCCTGTCAGGTGTTAAACATGGCAGTCTGTGGGGCAGACTCACAGTGGAGCCTCTGTTGGATGTCAGAGGAACCGCAGCAGAGGTTACACACCTGCAGGCCAGGTGAGACTTCAGCAGCCTGAGCTTCTCTGTGTTTTCAGTCAGAGATCCAGGAGGCGGGGCTTAAGATCCTCTTCAGGCAATTTTAACACAGGTGATAATAAAACCTCTAACCTATCAGCTGACATAGACTCTGTGGCCCAATCGGCTCCTCCCACAGGCTGAATCACCATGGAAACAGACGCAGAACAGGTGATGTTTCCTCTGGTTCTTTTATGTAGTAAAAGATGCCCAGCAGCTAAGACTGCATGTGGTCATGTGCTGATGCAGAACGTGGTTCTGCTCTCCTGCTGAGTCTCTGTCACTCTGCTGCAAACAGTGAACACACCTGTTCAACCAATCACATTCATTCCCTCTGATCTGATTTCACGTCTCCTTCACCAGGTTGTGGGAAAGGAAGCGTTCTTGTTAATTGCCCCCTGGGGATAAATAAAGTCTTTCTGATTCTGTTCATGTTTCCATGGATACAGTTTAAACAGCTCTAATGTGCAGCCGTTACCTTAGAGACAAACAGCAGCACTGAGCGCGCTCAGACACCAAATCATTCACTGTAATTCAAACTTTATTTTCCTGCTCTGTGCTGAAGATCAGCAGATTAACCAGATTCTGCTGCTTAAACTCTCAGATTCATCATCATCATCAGTTTTGTTTCAGTAAAACAAAACGATTTTTATTTAAACCTTTGATTTTTACACAGTTTAGCAGAACTCTCTCTCTCTCTCTGTGTGTGTCTGAGTCTGAGTGACGTCGGGGGTGTGTGGGCGTGGCCTCGCTTGCCGCACCTGTCACAGGTAAATGTAAGTGCGACAGAGCCAAGAACACGGAAGTGACCGTGTAGCCGGAGGCTCGCTGCGCTGTTTCGCTGATTATTGGAGCTTTGTATTGATTATTGATGATGACTGGGAGCGCGACCCTGATCCCGCTGAAGCTGCTCGTGCTCGGGCTCGTGCTAGCTTCAGGTCTGGCTCTGGAAAAGGTCGACGGAGAGGCGCAGGAGGGCGGCCAGGAGGAGAGCGTCGCGCCGCAGGTGCAGCGCTGGGAGTCGCGGAGCAGCGAGTCCAACAATAGTAAGAAGCTCTGATTATCGACTATTGATCGAGTATTGCTCGACAGGCAGAGCCGTAATGGAGCTGACAGATCAGGATGAGCATAACTGGTCCTTTACCTAATCGATAGATGGCTCATTGATCAGTCTGGGGGGAGAAACCTGATCAGTTTCATTTGATTATTGGTCATTATTAATATTATTATTATTATTAAATGGTTATTGATTTCCTCCTTCGTGCTTCAGCTGAAAACTTTCAAAATAAAAGATGAGTCACGCGGGAAACAAAAGGAAGACGGAGTCAGAGCTGACTCAGTGATGACCTCAGTCACTGAAACCTTTGATGACACTGAGCTCATACTTCCTGATCAATAACAGAATCGGAAGCAGTTTTCCTTCTGATCAGTGTTCAGCACCTGTTTTTAACCTCTGTAATGTGTTCATGGGCATTCTTCAGCCCTGAGTCGTGTCTGCAGGTCTCCTCACAGGCTGTGTTCAGCTCCTCAGGTCATTATTGATCACCTGACCATCAATACAGAGTCTGACTCTGAGTATTGATACCTCCTGCTTCAGCTAATATTCTTTTATCTGACTACAAGCTTACCCATGAGCATCAGCTGCTGGTAGGCTTTTCTGTGTAGAAACATGGTACACTCAGGGTGGGGCTTCTGCAGGTGTGTTTAAATGCTTGCTTAAATGTTTGTCGACATCTTGGTGCAGAACACCAAAGAGGAAGTGAATCTGTGAAACGGGAGTCGCTGTGGGCGGCACGTTTACCGCCTTATTGTTAACATGTTGGACGGCAGCATGTTGACCAATGCTGCCCATCCTGCTCTGCTGCATTGTTACCTGCACAGGTGAACTGCAGACACAAACACGTGACCCGTGGCCTCTTTGTGTCTCTGTCACGGTGACGCTTCACGCTCTGGTTCATCAGAGACAGATTCGAACTAACCATCAACAGGAAGCGCCAAACATGGAGTGAACATGAGAGCGTGGACGCTGTCGTTATTATTATAATAATGATTAAAAACTGCCGACACAAGTCAAATTGATGTCACAGAGAAACTGACCTTTGACCTTTTCACTCTAACGTGATGGACGCGTCTTGTGTAGACGGAAACTCGGGGTGAGGTTTTCAGCTGCTCATTGATGTCATCAGGACTGAAGGTCTGTTTGAGATTACCTGAAAATTAAACACAGAGAGGTTTATGAACACAAGGTGAGTGAAGAAGAAACACGCAGTGCATCATGGGAATCCCCCAGCAGCCTCTCTCGGGTCGAGTACCTCCGAGAGCAAAGTTAATGATCTGCTCTCTTGTTTGTTTCCTTGTAAGTGTGACACCATGCCCTACCTGAAATCCACCTGTGCAGGTATTTCACAGTTTAGGCTGTTTGTTCTCCGAGAAGTTGGACCGGTCAGGCTGGTTCACCTGAGAGGAGGAGGAGCCCTCACCTGTTTGTTTGAAGGTGATTTAAACACCTGAGATTTTCATAAGGACACCAGGTTTGGGTTTTTGAGTCCATCTACTGTCCTGTTTATTTTGCTGGCACACCCATAATGCACCTGGTTTTCTGGATTAACTTATCAGTGTTACCTGATACCTCGACACTCCTTTCATCCAAATACAGTACTGTGCAAAAATCTTGAGCCGCCACTCCTTTCTTTGTATTTTGGTTGGAAGGTCAGCTGAAGCCATGACAGAGCCTCCATCGTGCCTCACAGATGGCTGCAGACTCTCCCTGTCGGACCTCCTCCTGACCTCCTCGTACATACTGACCATGATGTGGATCCATCTCTTCATCAGACCTGTTCCTCTGATCTTCAGAGCAGTTCTTGTGTCATTTTCAGACCTCAGTCTTTCCTCCTGTGTCCCTTCATTTAGAACGACTTCCTGACAGCCGTCCTTCACTGAGACCTGTCTGATGAGGCTTCAGTGGACAGTAGATGATCATTATTAGTAGATGATACTACTTTGAGTGCTAGTTTTAGACTTTTTAAATTCTTACTGTAAGTAGGGCATGTGACAAGCGTCTGATTCCAGAGTCTGAGCCTCGTCAGGGAAGGTATGACAGCATTTTTAACAAACTAACAAGTGTTAAAACTCTCTAATTTTAGTTTCGTTTATTTTTCCAAGTTTACTAACTTTGTTAGTTGTCTTTAATTTTCAAGCATCTAGTTTTTATTTTTATTTTAGTGAGCTATGATGACCTTGACAAAGTGTCTGTTATGAGCAGAGACAAGACTGGCTCATCTTTGCGTCAGGAGCATTTTCATTACTGAATGGGTCAGAGTTCAGAGGTCAACAAACAAAAGCACTTCTGTGAACGTGGTCAGGTAGATGGACTGGACTGTACACGAGGAAAAAGCAGCCAGAGAACTTTAAACCTTCAGGAAGCTGAAGAGCTGTTGCTCAAGAGCACTTTCAAAATTACAGGAAACTCACAGGGTTTCAATTCAACCAATCAGAGAGCGCTGAAAGATTATTGATCCTGTTATTGATGATGTTGATCATGTCTCCATTGTCTCTCTCAGTTCGCTGTCGCCTGCCGATGAAGGTGGGCCCGTGTCGCGCCGCCTTCCCACGCTTCTTCTACAACGTGACAAGCGGGAATTGCAGCATCTTCATGTACGGCGGCTGTGAAGCCAACGGAAACCACTTTGAGTCTCAGGAGGAGTGTGAGGCCACCTGTTTCGGAGTCACAGGTAAACTTCCTGTTTATGTTTGTTTAAAGAGACAGTGCCCATTAAATGACACGGGCATTTAAATTCATCGTTGACTATGTGAGGATGAGGCACATGGGCGGATTTCACCTGCAGGTTGATCGAAGATCAATGAAACCAAACATACGGACACATGTGAGCGTCGTTAAAACACAGATCCACGTCAGACGTTAAAGATCGGATATGAAACCACTTATTTAAAGTCACACAGACACAGATTAATGATGTGTTTGATAATCAATAACCAACGTTTGACTGATAGAGCACACAGATTGTGATGGTCATTATTAAACTGACTGTGGGGGGGGTCAAAAGTTCACAGCACAAATCTTTGTCCTTCCTTAAATCTCCTCCATTCAAATCATTTTTGTCCTCCATGTTTCTGAATCAAACATCAGCAGCTGAGCAGCTCACGTCCTCTCCCATCTGAGATGATCTGATTGTCCAATCAGATCAGGTGACTTTTCCTGTTAGACACTTGATTTTCAGATTATTCCGACACCACATGAAGGCACCATAATCACAGAGCTCTGAGGTCACACACACACACACACAAAGAGTAACAAAGGTGTGTTTACTCATGCAGTAAAACTTGGACAGTAAAAGCATTAAAATCTGATCTAAAGAATGTAAAAGGGGCGGACTAATACCTGGTTTATTTAAGGCGGTCTGGTGTTTGTACCTGAGTGAAACCAGAATTGGATCAGTTTAATGTATGTGTTCCAGGTAAACCTGAGAACACATGGTTTACTTCAACCTGCTGGACGATCAGTGGAGTGTGTCCTCTCACCATCAGGTTTCCTTTAAAACAGTGGTTCTTAACCTTGTTGGAGGTACCGAACCCCACCAGTTTCATATGCGCATTCACTGAACCCCTCTTTAGTGAAAAATAAAATATGATTTTTTTCCAAATTCAAGACATAGATATGTTTTTTACTGGTGCACAAAATGAGCCGTGCATGTCACGGCGGATGCTCTGCCGAACCCCTGAGACCGACTCACCGAACCCTTAGGGTTCGATCGAACCCAGGTTAAGAACCACTGCTTTCAAAGGACAGCTTTGGCTTACCTGTACAACCCCACCCCCTTCTTTCAGACTCCTCCCTTTGTAATCAGCTGATGAGTTTATAAAGGTAGCGCTGTAAAACCACATGACAGCATTCATGCCCCCGATTGGTTGACTGTTAAACTGGAAAGACGGGCATTCTTCGTTCAGGTGCTGCACCTGGTTACACCTGTGGAGCACACCTGATCAAAGTAAACTGTATGTGTTTTTCCAGGCCCAGTTCTCCCTGATGAGTCCACTCCTGCTCCTCCTCCTGTTAAAGCTCCTCGGATGGCTCCAAATGTTCCGGTTGAATCTGATCCAGAATCTGCTGACTTCGGCAAGTCCGGTAACGCCACCCCAACTCACCAACCAATCGCTGATCAATAACACTGATCATTTATAAAACTTGTCACTACTGCAGTAGTCCAGTACTACCTGCAGTACCACTCAAATTACCTTTGAAAAGTACTTCTTAGAGGAAGCTGCAGTGCTGCCACCTGCAGGACAACCAGGTTTAAAAACTACTTCAGTATGGCTGTGAACAGGAACTTTTTGTGACAGTTTTATGCAAAATTTAAAAAAAAATTGCCTTTAAATTTAATTTGAGACAAAAAATAAAACACAGTTATACAAGTAGACAGGTAGGAACAGGAAGAAAACTGAGGTCAGAAAACAGGAAGTGACTAACTGACTTTCTTTCTCCCTCCTGCAGAGATAACTGCCGAGGGGAATGGTATGATATCTTTTTACTGTATCACAAACATGAAACGTTTACCTGCCTTTACATCTGCTCTCCACATAAGTGACGCCTGTGTGGTGTTGTCCAATCAGAGTACTGCGAGGCGAAGCCTGAACCAGGTCCCTGCAGAGCATCGCTGAGGCACTGGTACTACAACCCAAAGACAGGAAGCTGTGAGACATTCATGTACGGAGGCTGCAGAGGAAACAAGAACAACTACCCAACCAAAGAGCACTGCATGCAGACCTGCACAGGTGAATCACACATGCACCTCACCTGAGGGTACCCGCGCAGGTGCGAGATCCGAGATTCTCACCTGTTGGGCAGGTGGAAGAGCGTTCGCTGACGTGTTTGTGTCTTCTGCAGTGTCCATCCTGCCATCCTCTAAGAAAGCCGCCGATGAGGACTCCTCAGACGACAAAGGTAAGAAATGAAACGCACCCTCCCTGCAGCATGTCACCTGATTGTGGGTGGAGCTAGAGCACACATCATTAGGTTGTTATGGGGACTGCTGCTGGCATGGCGCAGGTGCAATGTGGGTAATGTAGGCAGCAGCTGGAGGAGAGTGTGATTGCACCTGTATGTGTCTCAGCGATGTGCACAGAGAAGCCGGACCCCGGGCCCTGCCGCGCCGCCTTCACCATGTTCTACTACGACCTAGACTCCGCCTCCTGCCAGTCCTTCATATACGGCGGTTGCCATGGCAATAACAACCGGTACGGCAGCATGGACGAGTGCATGAGAAGCTGCAGTGGAGGTAAAGAGACACTGCCTACATCCATCCTAAAGTGGCCCTCAACACGATGAAGTCTGACCTCTGCTTCTCTTTCAGGTTGGCATGATAAAGTCCGTAACCACTGGACCGCAGGTGAGTTTGTGCCGACAGGTGAGGTGTGTGTGTGTGTGGATGTTCAGGGCTGAGCTTCGTCTGATGTCCAACAAGGGCTCCGCAGCACAAATAAACACAGCTCTGCAGAGACCTCGTCTCTCCCGAACCAAACCCACAATCTGTTTCCTACAGGCCCTTTCACAATAAAAGCTCTGAGTTTAACAGGTCTTCATCTTCATCTCCTGCAGCCTTTTTCCTCTTCGTCACTCTGGCAGCCATCTCTGCCCTGCTGCTGGCCACGCTCATCATCATCACACTGAGACGGCACCGCCTCTCCCGGCGCCGGTCCTCCAGGTAATAGAACGCTGCCCCTCTAGAATCACTTGGGGTGGGGGTGGGGCAGCAGACTCGGCGTGCAGGAGCTGTTTCAGTGACGCTGCTTCTCTTCCTGTTTCCTGTCTCTCAGCGATAAGGAGGAGCTGCTTCCAGACGAGCAGGCGTCCCTGGACTCCCTCCCCCTCCCTGAGAGCCCCAAAGTGGATCAGAAGGCCTGAGGGGGCGTGGCTGAAGGCGTCGCTGAGTGTGGGGGCAGGGCTTGTTGTGATTCCGCTGTCAGAGACGCTTGAAGGTCTCGGCTAAATAAAACATCTCCTTTCCTTTGGGTTGCAGCACAATTACACTGCATCTGTTACTGAGCAATCAATCACTGTATCGATCTGTACTGATCAGAGCTTTGACTTCCTGATATTAAAGGAGCAGTCCTCCTAATTTAACCAATCGCATTAGTGAGAAATTTGATGAAGAGCTTTAGTTTATATTAGTTGTTTTCTTTTTTTTTTTACATAATCAATCACTCTGTGTGTGAAGCTTTAGATTACTCCCATCAAGCAAAAAATCTGAACCATTAATCAAAGTGAATCTCGAGTTGGGTCAGGTGATCAGTGTCTGTATGTCATGTGCTCTGTACCTCACAGGTGATAAAACTAAACACAGTTTTCTAATTTGAACAAGAAACTGATCTGAAATGTTGTAGAAGGCAATAATTACTGAAGTGACTGACTTAAATCATTATTGATGATTAACAGAACATCACCTCTGTGCAGTAACACACCTGACAGGTGCTGAGGAGTCACTTTAAAAAGAACATATGGTGATTATGTGATCACAGCAGCAAGCAGCTGATTGGTTGAGTGTGGACCATCAGCTCTGTGTGTGGTTGACTCAAGTCTGAGGGTCAGTCTCTGTGCTCTGGTGTGTACTAATCCTTTCACAGATGCTCCGCCCAGCTCACGCAGGTACCATCCAATGGAGCTGAATCTGATTCTCAGACTGCAGGTTCTGTCGCTCAGGTGTGTATCGGGTGGGCGGAGTCAGTTTGAGCTTCTACGTGGAGGGAGTAGTACACAGCAGTGACACTAACTTTAATGAAGACTTTCAGAATAAACTCCTGTTTCTGCTTTTGGCAGTTTTCAGACTCCACCAATCAACTCGCCGAGTGGGTTTCTTCTTCTGCTGAGCAGCCCTTTAATCTCATGCACCTGTCTCAGGTGTGTTACTCTGTGCATGTGTAAACATTCATTGATCATGAGTAATGATCCATGATGTCATCGATTCCATTGATCAGTAATAGTTTTTTTTCAGCATTTCAGTTTTGTGTTAAATTATAAAATTTCATGTTTAAATAAATGGATGGGGGTTGTTGATCATCTCAGGGGCAGGTCTGTGGCAGCACTATTTCCTAACTAATTACGGCATATCCCTTCGCCCAGTGGTGGGCTCAGAGAAGAATGTGGTGCAGGCGTTTCTGGACATACAGCTCCTCCGTGGTTCACACCTGTAACTAAACTCTGTGTGTGATCATCTCAGGTGTGTTTAATCAGAGCGTTCAGCCTCAGTGCAACATCTCCTTCAGCTGGACTCTAGAGGACTTTACCTCACTCAGATTATTGATAAGACCCTGACCTGAGGGCAAACTGAGCGCACTACGGGTCCCACGATGCACCTGGGGATTTGCTGGCTCCGCCTGCTGGGAAAACTGCACTGAGCCTGTTATGGTGATTTTTTTGGGGGGATTTTTTTTATTTTATACTATTTTATCTTTTTTAGCTGTAAACTGTGTGGGGTTTAAGAAAACTCTTAATAAACTTTTATTTTACTCTGAAAACCTCTTCCATATATTTCTATTGATCCTCAACTTAATAAATAATCTGATTATTTCATTGATTGTGTGATTAATTGATGAGAGCTGATGAGGGACCTGCTCCAAGAAGCGGGTTCAACAAACTTGGGGTACGTCCCAAAAGTACCTCCTATCTCCCATTCCTAACCTCCTTTCCTTGAATTCTTATGTACTTTGGTAAATAGAAGAGCTGTGGGCTGAAAATTTGAACTTGTCTCTCCTTGGCGGCGCGACATCGGATGTCTGCCATGTTGAAACTACAATGTGCAGAAGATGTTGTAGGAGAACCTTCTATAACGCCCCCCCTATAATGGAGGCCGTATAAATAAAAACAACCTGTGAAACACA
>VUQG01026597.1:10703-21472 GCA_015106755.1 Etia nguti | reverse complement strand
CTTAACGGAATACGTTACAAAATACATTTTGGGGCATGTATTCTGTAATCTGTAGTGGAATACATTTTAAAAGTAACCTTCCCAACACTGCTCATAGGGGGTCATATGATTGTTGGGTTTTTCTCTGTATGTACTATTGTAGGATCTACCTTACAATATAAAGCAATTGATGTTGTGATTTGGCGCTGTATAAATAAAACTGAATTGAATTTATTTCCTCAATGCATCCAAGCAATATTTTTTTCAGGAGTACAGAACCACCTGACAAAGAAATGCAAAGAAAAACAGAAATACTTGTGGTTTAGAAGTTGCATCTTAAACCGTGACAGCAATTGCGAGATGCATTATTTATCTCAACATAAAGAAGTCTTTTAAAAAATCTACATACCTATACGTTACAAAGTAAACACATAAAATAATTTGGTTAAGTTACACAGAAGAGACATTTGATCACCCATGGGAGCTCTGCAGTGAAAAACATGGAACAATGATCTTTTTTCAACACACAGTGTAAAATGATCTAATCATCAGGGACCTTAGGTGCATGAAGCTTTTATCACTAGCCACTTCTAATGGCCTATTCAGTATCTATTAAGTGAGCACAGAGGAGTCAAGGTTTCAAGGTGTCCGTCTATTGTAAGTACTGTTGAAAGGCGCTGAGACTGTACGTCCCAAATGTGCTAGCTGATTCTGGCTGTGATCCCTCTTCGGTCATTAACTGCATGGTAATTATTGAATTATTCCAGGCTTTCACTGACACTTAGTCAAGCCTAAGCAAGAGAGGCTTAGGTGAATTTGTATTTAAAAAAAGAAAAAAATAAACATCTTGAACTGAGTGCTAGTTTAGCTTACCAGGTTGAGTAGGCAGCCCATATGCTGCAAAGCCACCACAGACGTGCACTTCCTGCATGTTGACCTCTTTGTTTTCTCTTCCTCTTTTCCTGTCTGCTTCACTATCGTATCTAGCACTAATGGCTGAAATGCCCAAAGATCTTAAATCATCTTAAAACATCAGGCAAGCAAATAAGATTTAAGATGTTTTAAAAATGAAAAGAAACAGACGTATTCATATAATATGACTTAAAATTGTTTATCTTCTGTTGTTCAGCAGGTCCTACTTATGTTCTCCAATTACAGTAGGCTAAATCATTCATTGCTCTCTTTCTCTTCACACTGGGAGAGGTGTGTCTGAAGGCTGAATCAGTCAGAGCTGCACCAAGACCTACTGTGCACCACACAGCTGTTCTGACTGATGCACACAGAACTGTGGGTGGATAAGGCTGTGATAGCGTACCAGCAAGACTCTATGCAAAAACTCTATGTAAAAAATATGCAGTGTGCACTGCTCAGGAGAAAAGGTCTAAATTGTATCCCGACTGTGATTACTCGTTTCCAAAAGCAAATGTCAAATGTTATCACACCAGCTGATCCATTTTTAGCCATTAATACGTGCTCGGATTGGACAACGAGTCCCAGAAATCCATATTATTCAGAAATCACGCTCCTGATTTCAGGTTTGATTTTCAGTGACAAATTTTACTTTGAGCACTTAAAGGACCCGTTGCTATTCTTTTATAGATGGTCAGCTTCTTTGAAGAATCTTGCTGTGATGCCATCACCTTATCAAGACTGATTCTGTCTGCATCTCAACAGCTTCTCCTGAAAGACTTACATGGAACCTTTATTTTCTATAGTCTTCAGTAACACATCCATTAGCTTACTTCACACACACCATAGTCATCTAGGTTTTTACAAGTCGAACTTGAACACAGCATGTGACCCATTGACTTGGCTTTATTTATTTGGCTTTATTTACCTTTCATTATTTACTCTGGCTCCAGCTCCTCAGGGCTCTTTGCTTTGACTGAATGTCTCAGAAACAGTCACACTATCTGCCCGTCTCCATTTCAACACAGCTCAAACACTCACTGTGATTTTTTCCCCTTCTCCTCAAACAGCTGTTACGTAACCAACTCTGCTCGGAGAAACTCAATGAAGTTCGATCTGACCGCCTCTCTCCCTCTCTCTCCAGTCTGCATACCAATAATGAGCAGCAGGAAAATCTGCCGTCAGGTCCGTGAGCTGCTCACAGGGGACGTATGACTTCACTCACTGGTATTAATTACTGCATGCGAGTGAGAGCGTGACACTTTGTTTAGCTTGCCATCAAATAAATTAAAAAATGTAAAAAAAACCAAAAATAATACTGCTGCAAAAAATATCCACCAATATATTTGTGAGTAATCCTTTTAGTTTCAATGTAAAAAAAAAAAAACTATCTATAGACAGATGTTTGTTTCCAAATGTTTTTCATAGTGCTAGTTTGGTTATCTTTTTTTTAACTTCCTAATAATTTTGTTTCCTGTTTTGAGCCCTTTTGCAGTTGTTTTCAAAGTCTTTGTAGAAGTTGTAAGTGTTGTGAGACTGTAGTTGTTGATTTGAATCTCTTTGTACTTGTTTTGAGTCACTTTGTGGTTATTTTGAGACTCTGTGGTTGCTTTAAGTCTTTCTTTGATTGTTTTGAGTCTGTGGTTGTTTTAAGTGTCATTGATTTAAATCTCTTGTGGTTGTGTTGAATGTTTGGCTGTTTTCTGACTCTTTGTAGTTGTTTTGAGTCTCTTTGTGCCTGCCTTCAGACCCTGTGGTTGTATTGAGTCTCCTTGTGGTTGATTCTGGTTTTGGGGGGTTTTTAAGTCTCTGTAGTTGATACAGATGCCTTTTTGGTTGTCATGAGTCTTTGTGCGGTCATTTTAAGTCACTTTATTTGGTTATTTCAAGTCTTTTTGTGTCACTTTGATTCTACTTCTTACTCATTTAGATCTCTTTTAAACATTTTTTAAAATGTTGTAACAACCCCCAGTTTTTACTATCAGTCTTTTGTTAAATGTACTGTTGTGCTCCCTAGCAAATCTTTTTTTCTCAACAAAAATTGTCATTTTCTAATTAACAAGTAATTGACATTTGCACCTCATAATTTCACATCTGGATGACACAGCTGGAGCAGCAAGGTTTAGCAATTTTGTACTAACTTATTTATCAAAAGAGTTTCTATTGATGATAAATGGACTAGCTCTGATACAGTGCTTTTCTACTCTAACTGAGGACACACAGCACTTTTTTCTTTGCTTTCTGACTAACATTCACACACTGATGATGCATCGGAAAGCAACGTGGGGTTGGCCCAAGATATCTGGCGTGCAAACTGGAGCAGACAGGGATGGAACCACCAGGTGAATCACCACCTGCTCTGCCACCTGACCCACAGCCTCCCTACAAAAGAGCCACAAATCACTGTGTTCCTATTATGAATCAACAACTTCTACTTTTGTTCAGTAGCGGTCATGTTCTTTGTTACTGACCTGTAATAAGAGAAAACATTAATTTTTGGAGCTGGCTGATTGTTGACCTGAAAGGTTTACAGATGCTGATGACACAAAGTAAGAACACGTTTGTCTTAAAAACTAAAGTCTTATAAAGAGGATTTCTTTTCACTGGAACAAAAAAAAGGTAAAACGGCCAAACAGGAAGGATATTAAATTCATTCACTTTAACTTTTTAAGTCGATTATTTTATTATTTATTAATTAAAGTTAAATACAGTTATAAAAAATGCCTTCAGCTGAACATGACAGTTTAAGTGACGTCCATTGCTCAAAGTGATGTTCTCACATGGAGGTGTTGATGTGCACAAGTCAGTGGGTGTCTGCGCTCCAACACATCAAACTGCTCCACAAACCGTTTGAAGTTGTTGTTGCAGCCAAACAGCGCTCAAACACACTCACAGTTGTGACAGATGTAGCCTAGATTAAAAATAATAATAATCGCTTAAGAATTACCAGTCCTACCTTTGCCGCAGCTGGAGCCGGAGGAGCTGTGTGTCCGGGGTGGTGTGAGGTGCGGAGTCTCCAGGCTCGCTGATGTAGCGGGCTCAGAGCCGCTCCTGCTCGCCTCGCTCGCTGAATCCTGCGGAGACGACTCCATCCATCAACCGAAAACAAAAAAACTCCTTAAAACGAACTGGATCTCCCCCTGTGGTCAGTGGCTGCTACTGAAATATAACCCGGTGGGGGAAAACCCCACGAACGGCCGGTGGGGTGGTGTGTTTGAACAGCGGAAGAAGCGCGGCTGCTGAGCGGCCGACAGGTCGTTGCTACGAGCACCGTTTGGAGAAGAAGAAGCCGGGCTGAGAGAGAGGGAGGGCGGCGCTGTAGAGAGCTCGGCTGCCCTCCCTGGAGGCTGACACCCGGGCAGGCTGTAGTCTTGAAGTGAGCGCTGTCAAAGGAAAGTAGCGAGCAGATTGGAGTGTTTCTGTTGCAAGACAGCTGGGCTCCTACACACTGTCTGAACCATGTAATAGTTTCTGAAAGTTATGCGTGCCTGTTTACACACATTATCAGTAAAATAGCACCCAAAGTAAAGGTTCTTTCTTGCTGTGACCACATATGAAAATTTGTGTAAAGTTAAAGGCCCTCATTGCTATAAAGCAATGGTTTCAAGCATACAACTGAGGGGCCAGAACCCCTCACACAGTTCAGTCCAACCAAAATTACTTTGCAAAACTGTAAAAGAGAAGAAGGATTTTCTTTCATGTCTTACTATCATCCCACTGTCACTCACGAATCAGCAGTTTTCCACTTGATTTAACTCAAAAGCTTTCATGTGAAATGTATATATCTACACAACCACAGGGATATGCAAAACATATCATTGCAGTTTGTTACCTATCACTTCCATTAAAATGGAGCAATGAGGGACCTTTTTTGGGTAATACAATACAGCCATCAAAACATGACTTTGGCTGTAGGACATACCTGATAAAAGCAAAACCTTTCCTTTCAAACTTGGCCACCAAACCAGAGAACTTCACTCCTTGGCCGTGCCAACAAATTCTGTCCATAAAAGTTGAAAAACGGAATCTGTGATAAACAGCAGCCCTGTCACACTCTAGCGCTCGTTGGCACAAGTCTGACTTGTTGTCAGCAAATCAAACCAATCTGTAGCTGTGACAGAATAGGCTGTAAAAATGTGCTCGATACCCCACACTCAGGAAGAACCACCAAAGCATGCAATCATATGCCTTCTTCAAGACCACCGAATACTGGTTAGCCAAATTCCCATGCACCCTCTAGCATCTGAGAGGTTAAAGACTTGCTCCAGTTTTTCACAACTGGGACAAAAACTTTATTGTTCCTTTTGAATTGGAGATCCAGCAAACAGGCAGACTGGTATGGTGGCATAGACCTTCTCAAGGAGGTTAAGGAGTGTGACACTCCCGAAGCTGGAGCACACCTTCTCATATCCCATCTTCAAAAGCGCGATCATCAGTTGACTCTGTCAGTCCATCTCATATATATTTTATTTGCTGTCTCTCTTTGTGGAGTTACGAAGTACTGTACATGTAGACGGATGGACAAAAACATGGCCACTAAACGTCGTCTCCCTGACAAGTAAACAAAATGAACTTTTTAAAATTAGGATTGTTGTACAGTATATTAAAGACTGGATATTTACTTCATGCTGTCTGACCCGGGTCATAGTCATCATTAAACACAGACGGGTTTTCATCTGGTTTTGGACTCTCCTGCAGCCTTGCTCCGCTCTGTGAACCCTTCCAGCTGTCTTACTGCCTCCCTCTTTGCATTTTCATCATCATCAGCTTCTTCTATCACTGATTTCCTTTCTGCCAAAAGCTTCACAATGGCTGGAAGATTTTAAAGGGAGGATATTACTACAGATTTCATCACTCTAATTAGTTCAGATGAATTTTTTTTAAAAAGCTGAATATTATGATTATTTAGAGGACGAAAGTGGCTGACAGTCTTTTTTAGCCCAGAGTGAAAAGCCTCAGGAACGCTCATACATTTTACTCCTCTTCATAAATATACAGTTAAGCAGTTCTTGTGAACCTCCTGGATTATTGCAGTGATGCTCTGAATTTAAGCATTAATCTGGTATAATCGCCTATAAATTATGTACTTGATGCATGAGGTAATTGTGATGTCTATGATGCCATTTTTTTTCCTGTAACAATAACTTTAGATAGTTTTATGCAGAAGCTGATTAAGACTCATTTTATTTTTTATTGTTAAACAGTCCCTTCAAGTATAGTAAATGATACTTGATCACATGTCCATGTGTCACAATCTAAACCAAAACCTTGGGTTTGATGCCGTTTGTGATAATTCACTGGAGAAAATTCCAAAAAGCACATTTTACTTTCACAAAGTAAAATGCTAACACTAAGCTATAAACAAAGTACATCATTGTCACATTGCAAATTCTGTGTTTTTCTAACTGTTAGCAAATTTCTTCTCTGAAACATCCTTCAATGTTCTGTCACTTAACATGCTCCGGGTCGCATGAGCAGAAGTCTATTCAGCTCTCTCTCTCTATCCGGCCATTACCTCCAACTCTTCCAGAAGGATACCAAACGTTCCCATGCCTGCCAAGAGACATAATCTCTTTATCATGTCTTGGGTCTGTCCTGGAGCCTTCTCTTGGTAGGACATGCCCAGAGTGCCTCAACTAGAAGGAACCCAGGACACATCCTGATCAGATGCCTGAGCCTGTAGCACTGCTGCACTACTATTACAGACCCCTCACCCTATCTCTAGGGCTGGACCCAGGTACCCTTAGCAGAAAGCTAATTTCTGCCACTTATGTCCCTAGTCTCATTCCTTCAGTTGCCACAGGTGAAGGTAGGAACATAATTTGATCAGTAAATTATCAGCACTGCATTCACACTCAACACAGAGCGCTAACCCATCTGTCAATCTCTCAACATGATGCATGCAGTTAGCATTACTGAACTCCAGGGCTTTACTTTTTTACACAATAACATGTGTGTGTATATATAACATATTCCCTGAATCTACCTCACTCGTAAAGAACATTGGGCCTCATGGTCATCTATTGTACCAATAGATGACCGGTAAATCTGCAGCTTTATTTTTAAGCTCAGCTCTCTCTTCACAGATTATAGGCTGACAAGTGATTTACAGTTTTTTGTCAAATACTGGAAATTACTATTTGCAATTGCAGTGCAATTTTCATAAATCTGATGGTAATTTTGGACAGGAACTCATCTTTATGCACAAGGTAAAAAAAGGTTTCCACGCAAATATTAGCAAACAAGGCCCAATGTCAGGAGCCTGATCCATGGGATTTTCAAGATCAGTTAAGGAAAGGCTCCAGAATGTTAGCATTACTTCCCTGATGGATAGAAAGGGCCTGTTGTGCTCCTGTCTAAAGGCATTTTCAAAGTTTTAGGATTCTTTAGATAGTTGTTAGATATTTAATCTAATATATGGTAGATATTTTTTTATATAAAGAACTAAAATTCCTGTAAATTCAATTAACAGAACTCTGGTGTATGTGGCTCTCCTTCAGTGTGAAATAAATTTGTATCAAAGTAGTAAAAACTATTCTCACTTTAACCAGTGCTGTCTTAAATGTTTTGCTGAATACTGAATAGTGTTCCTCTCCAAGGGTCTTCATTGAAACCCGACTGCGACTAACTTCCTCAAATGCCGTCCACGTTCCAACAAACTGAGTGAGAGGAGTTTGCAGAAAATGCAAATTTATGCAGTGTGTCTTATTAAAATGCATCTGGCTAAAATGAAAGAAAATATTCAGCGAGCGCTAATGCACGGCATTATAATTTTAAAACTTGCCTTTGTAGTTTGTGTTTCATCAGGGCTGGGTGTGATGAAATGATTGTGACACTTTATTAGCGATTCATGTGAAGATAAGAGGAAGATACTGTGTGCACATGATTCACTTTCATTACAGGAATGTCAGAGTTTTTTTTTTCTTCTTTTTTTTAAAAATCTGACTGTCAAATTAACAGCTGCTCTGTTACAATTCAATAATAAAACAATGACAGGCACTGCATGAAAAGCTGTGCATTAAAATCCTTTTAAAACTGCTGTTTAAGATTTATATCTTTTTTTGGAAATACTTACTTGCACTTTGTAAGATTTTCACTAGTAGAGTCAACCTTTCTCACACTGGGCTCAGTGTTAAAACGCAAGATTTCCAATGCATTCTTCAATTTAAGTAGATTTTCCACCTTTCATCAAGAAAAAAAATTAACAAACAATATAATTTTTCATTTCAATTCAGTTTTATTCATACAGCGCCAAATCACAACCAGCGTTGCCTCAAGGAGCGTTCTCTTGTAAGGTAAGACACTACAATAACACAAAGAAAACTGGGGAAATCCCCAAAATCATATGAGCCCTATGAGCAAGCTCTTTGGCAGTGACAGTAGAAAGGAAAAACTCCCTTTTAACAGGAACAAACCTCCAGCAGAACCAATGATCAGGGAGGAGCAGCCATCTGCCGTTCTGGATTCTGGTCTAGTTTGACTTTTGGATTTATTCACTGTACCTCTGGACTACTCTGACAGTTCCCTCCCTCTGTTTCAGTGCCCATGGTCAGCCATAATTTCCCTCTGCCGAGTTGCTGTACCCAGCTGTCACAGTGACTTACATTGTTCATGTTATTGCCCCACCCTTTTAGCTCTAGTCATCTAGTTTTTGTTTCATGTTAAACCTAGCTCACAGTCACAGCCTAGTTTGTCTGTTATCCCTTGACTCTGTAAATTAAAGCTCTTTGTTAAAACTCACTACTAACCTCCAGTACTGAATCTGCACTTGAGTCCATCTCTCTTCGTGGGCTGCTGTGCCATGACACTAAGGCCATAAACTCAGAAGGAAAGTGTTTACAGAGGTCAAGTCATACTTCTGTATGACAGGAAGTCTTTTTTTTTTCCAGCCACAGCTAACACCATCTGGTAGCCTTCAATTCAAAAAGCAGGTTAAAGGCATTTCCGTAGTGGATTTTTTTTTTCTAACCTGAAAGCTAAATCTTTGTACCTTCAGAGCATAGACGGTAAAAACAAACTTTTATATACAGTCTATGGTCACAATGTGATGGAAAGGAGGAGAAAAGAGTGAAGGAGAAATTTAAATGAGATGCTTTACAGTTTTGAGAAAAACGGGCAAAGATGGAGAGGAATATAAAGCGTCTTGAGGCGACTGTTGTTGTGATTTGGCGCTATATAGTGGGGGCAGGGATAGCTCAGTAGGTAGAGCGGTGGCCCCATGGTCGGGGGTTCGATTCCCCTGAACAGCTACCCTGAGGTACCCCTGAGCAAGGTACCGTCCCTACACACACTGCTCCCCGGGCGCCCAATGGCTGCCCACTGCTTCACTGAGTGAATGGGTTAAATGCAGAGAGGAATTTCCCCACGGGGATCAATAAAGTATACATTATTATTATTATATAAATAAAAATGAATTGAATTGAATTGAATTGAACAAGAGACAAAAATGTGCTCAGAAGAAAAGTGTGATGAATGGGGAAAACTAGGCAGTGGTACCAGGAGCAGATTTAAAAGAAATTGCAAATGGGGAATTTACAAGATGATCATTTTCCTCTGGGCAATCTTTTTTTTTCTCCACAGTTACTACAGATTTAGGAAAATATCATATACAACTGAGTCTCATGGCAATGTCTTGCATATTCCACAACCATATCCATAATCACATACTGTGTATGCTACCATTGTATATAGTGTATTATCTTACTTATTTTTCATTGTTTGTACTTATTGTATTTTTGTATTTCCTTCTGATATCTGTACCTGAGCTGAGGTAACGCAAAAATTTCCCCGTCGTGGGATCAATAAAGTCTTATCTTATCTTATCTTATCTTAATGTCTCTGAAGACTTTAGGTCTGTCCGCTGTCACGTGTAGGGATTAAAAGGTTAAAAAACAAAAAGGTCTGCTTGGCAGGGTGGTTCAAGCCATGTCACAGATATTCACACACATACGGTATCGATGAAAAATATGTTTTTTGGTTAGGTTTAGCCCTGGCCCTGGTGGTGGCATGCTAGCATTTACATTTTCTACTGCTTAAACCACTTGGGATCTCACACAGATAAAATGCAATAATCCTTTTTATTAATCCTGTGTTCAGTTTATGTAGTGAACATATGTAAGACGTGTCATGTGCTTTATAAACTCTCAGACTCACTGAAGTTCAGTGACTCCAGAAGCCGATCATACAAGAAGAAGCAGCAGTTCCTAATAAAAGGAGAAATATTCATTGGAATGGTTTCACAGCACAGGACATCGTCTCCAGGCTTAATAATTCATACTTACAGAGGAGCATTGAATTATTGAACTGAGCTGCCCGGCTGTTATGTAGCAGACGAGAGGTACATGTGTGTTGCATGACCATAACACATCTTCTTAGCTGAGCTTTATTCTGGTGTTATCAATCAGTTGAGTTCAGTTTAGTTATTGGGTTTAGCTGTACAAAGCTTCAATTTACATATCTGCCGACAGCAAACAAAATCTGGATCTGTGCAGCTGCTAGTATTTCCTCTGCAGAGCCAACACTGGGCAAACCAAACTCCTCTGCTCGACCCTGCTGTACTCAGTGTTGGTATGAGTCTGCAGAGGTATGTGCTGCATCCTTAAAAACACACAGTTACAAAGTGTCCGTAAAACAGTAGCAAATGGAGAAGTCATTTCAAGTCCAATAACCTGACTTAATTCAGCTTTTCATTTCTTTTTATGTTATTATTCCATGGCAAAGGAGGAATGCAGAAAGCTCTGACACTCTGTGCTGTGTAGATTATATATAGGAACTCAAGAAAAAAAGTCAGGATGCATTGTTTTGGCAGGTTTTTTTTAGGGCAGTGTTGTAATTTCCAGTTTCACCTCATGGGGACAGTGTTGTCTCACTGTAAAAATGTC
>VUQG01026594.1:25811-43211 GCA_015106755.1 Etia nguti | reverse complement strand
AGCCCCCCCACCCCCCACTCCCCCACAATGATGCGCTCTGGGAATTCTCCTTGGCTTTGGACATCTCTCACATTTGCAATTCATCATCTCCCTTTGTCAGCATCACAAACCTGCCACCACCACCACTGCTTTGTCATTACAATGACACAGACACAGGGTGCATTGTTTGCATCTAGAAGTGAAGTGGGTAACACAATGACTTGCTGCCTGTAGTTGTAGCTACAGGCTACAACTACAAGTTTGCAATACACAGTCTTACTACAGGTACATGCACTGAGGAATCCCCGCTTTTAAAGGCTGCGGGGACCCCAGGGTATGGTTACAACTTAATATAATATTAAATTGCTGGAAGAATGGGAATGCAACAATGTGTGGACACTAATGAGAATATTGCAGTCAAAGCTAATAAATCCTGAAGTTACACATTTCAGGAGGGCACAACATGGTTCATGAGAGAGCTGGCTGCATCTGACCAATTTAACTACTGAAACCTACCACAAAATGTGGGACACTTAAACTGCTGATATTTAGCACCTCTTTTAGAAAGTAGGAGGCTTGAGGGTACAGAGCCATTTGCCTCTTCTATCTCCTAACCAACTACCAAACATGCAGCGTGGCACAAAAAAATGCACAACTAGTGACTTACCTTAATGTTCACATGGAAGTTATAATTCTACTTTTCCTCCAGTTAAATCTGATGCACCAATAAGAGGGATATTTCAAAATATAAATGAGGTGATGATTGGTATTCCTCTTGCAAGTCCACAGCAGACTGACTCCTGTATTCAAGGATGAGTTGAAGAACTGAGGGAGAGAGGGAGTGCTGTTTGTACCCCCTCCCCTTCTCCAGCTGACTCTTTCACACTCTTTACTCCCTCCCTTGTTGCTCCCTCCTTCACTCTATAATTCCAACCCCCTAAACTACAAACCTATTGCCATCAGGAATGCGTGTTCCCTCCCTCTCCTCTATAATTGCCCCTCCACTCCCTTTAAGGAAGCATGATATTTACACTATATGCTGCAGAACGGTTTATTGGGAACAAACTAATGGGACAAAGAACAGTCAGATTCAGGTCTGTGTTGCTCATTTTTGATAATCGGAAGCCTAAATGTAAATGTCACCTTCATTTTGCCAAAGATAAAGGGGTCTGAAGATTTGTTATAACAAAATTCTAGAAAATGAAATTAACGTGTTCCTTAAAGCCAATGAAGGCTGAAAGGTCACAGTTATTCTGGTGCAGTTTGCAATTTGGTATATTCACTGACAGCCCACAATGCACTTGTGAATGTGAGAGAGGCAGGACTTGCTGTTGTCATAGCACCAGTGATGTCGTGTGGCTTTCACATCAGCAGTGACAGAGGTGCCGGATTCATTTTGAAATGACGGAACCGGCAGAGGACGCGGGGACAGAGAAAGGATGGGACAGGGGAGCGAGGGCAGAGCAGTGTCTGCTCAGCTGCAGCCTGCATCATGTGCCTCAGAAGCAGCTTTGCATGCACACTGAACTGAACTGAACTGAACACGCCCCAAGCTAGCTGAGAGCATAGACACCCTAACAGCCACACAGAGGAGAGGCATAGAGCTCACAGAGCTTAGTGTGTCTAGAAAGAGTCCAGAGATTGGTGGGATGAATTGCCATGTCTAGACTTTTGGATGATTATAACAAAAAAGGGAAAGAAATGGCACTACAATGCCATCATGCTGGCTTCCTCTCCTACCAAGGTTATGATACTAATATTAAAACAAACTTAATAGTAAACATAACCACCAAGTTTTAATCATAGAGAAAAATATCTCTAGCATGCAAAGGCATAACCTGCCTTCTATTCAAGTAATTTGTCAGCATTAGACACACAAATTGTACCATGTGGCACTAATTGTTTTCCCAATTAACAAACAATTAGGTGGAATTTGATCTTGAAAAGATCTCAGTACACATGACACACTAGGGATATGTTATTATGAGAATATTGCTTAAAAACAACAGGCTATCAAACCCACATCCCAATGCAAATCTAAAGTTACTTTTCAAATAAACAACATCGGAAAATACAATTAAAGTTTAATAAATTTGTGTTGCATGAGATGAGATTGGAGTTACTCCCTGTCCCCAAAAAAGAAAAAAGTCAATAAGACAACATTGCAATAACTGCATCCATCAGTGAAATGTAGGCTAATGCTGAATCCTCCTCTGCTGTCACCACAGGCATTTCAGAAATGTAGACTGCTTGCATGGAGCTCAGCTAAACAGAATACTCTGCTTTCTCATCAGTGGCACAAGGCTATTAAAACCACCGCTGCCTGCACTCAATTTGGATGCTGATTGAATTGGACATCCAATACATTGACAGGACATTCAATACCGCTGGAGCAATTTGGCAGGTGAGACTACGGGTACAGATCCACAACAGCACTTCAGACTGCTGATGCTGTGCAGGTGTCACAACCAACCACAATCAATGCCAATCACCTTCAGCCATAGCAAGAAGAAAAAAAAATCAGTAGAAGGCAAAGTAATCACAGGAATACTTTTGTGAGGATATAGTTAAGTTCAACATCTCAAAGGAGAATGACAGAGTAGAAACATGTTTTGGATGTTTAACAAAATGTAGCTGGCTTTGGGTAGTAAGGAAGCCCCTGACTTTTTTCCCCCCTTAAATTCACTTACACCCACTTTAATTTGTGTCTTAACTTTTGCCAGTAAAACAGGAGATGCTGTCACCACAAGGCTTCGCAGCAGGGGTGGTGTTAGGCAATGAGCTGTGCTTTGTCTTCAACAAAAAAAACAAAGAAAAACAATCTCATTTAATTTGGAGAATGGCTTCCCCAAGGTGGGTTTTGAATGTGATTGCAAAGAGAATGAGGTTTTTGGTGGGGGATTTTTTTTTTATAACTGCCATTTCAGGTTACTCAGTCACATAAATTCTCATTTCTTTTCTTCTGTAGTGAGGTCGTTGACGCCACAAGCCACGGCAAAGTCAGTGCCATTTTTTTTATGGCAAAGAAACCCAACATGTCTAACTAGCTAAATCAAAGCGCTACTCCCCACAACAGCTTTAAATAAAGGTCAGTTAATAATTGACGACACTTGCTTTATTATAGCAATTCTGAATGGACCATAA
Organism: Etia nguti; assembly: GCA_015106755.1. NCBI lineage: Eukaryota > Metazoa > Chordata > Actinopteri > Cichliformes > Cichlidae > Etia > Etia nguti. Next base: position 40,088 of record VUQG01026594.1, on the reverse strand, counting down.
AGTGGTGCGTCATTCAGCATGATGTAGCTGTGAAGTTAAAGTCGTCATCATTTTGCATTAATATAAAAGACATTTATTCAACCAAAAACATTACTGATCACACAAAAAGCTCATTTCAATTAGAGAAGGGACATGCAAGCTTGTGTAGCTCTATAGGACAGTTAAGTTATTAGGTTGAAGTAGCATGACTTCCTGACTAGGCCTAAAATGTGATGGTAAGGCCTGCCATTCAGCAGCATCTGCAATATTATATGAAATGCTAAACAAGTCGAGTACAATGAAACTATGGATGTTTATTAAAAACAGCAACCACTATGAACTACAAAGCAAAGATACCTTCTTGTCTTACACCAATTATCGTCTGACTTCAAATAGACACGGATGAGTTTTACCCACAACTCAAGATGTTGAATCAACAACTCTGGACAAAGCTGCTGGTCTATAAATACAAACTGTTCACACATCACGCTGAGTTTAATACTATATGCAGGATTTGGTTCAGCGACCAAATTTACATTAACATTGAAAAGAACATCCATCACCACGAGGGTTTAAGTGTTTGTCTTATTTTGTTGAAGGTCTCCTCAATCACGCCAACCCCCTCCCTCATCCGTGCCCTTCTGTGGATCCATTGTACTGAAGAGGAGCACTATGTACGAATGATATCTAAAGAGAAGAAAATGCAACTGTTACGCAAGACATGAAAGCAGCAAGCCCAGCTTGGGTAGAGATCATTAGTGGAGGATCCAGTGGTCTCCAGCAGAGAGTTGCCTCTCAAGAGTCGACTTCAAAGACGCTGGTATAGAGAGAGAAATAATTTAGAGTGCAAAGAAAATGCTGGAACTGATTGGTTGGGATTGATCCTATACAGCATAGGTGGCACCCCAATATTAGTTATTAAAAGATGCCAGTAATATCTTAAAGTGTCTTTATAAACTGCTCAGTAGAGTCTCATACATATTAAGCTAGTTACACAAAGGATATACAGTTGTGCCTAAAAAACCTAGACGCTCGTGTAAATGTTTTAACTACATTCTGGTAGCTTTCAAAAAATAATCGGAATATCATTTTATACGTCTATTTTATCATAAAAGATAAAAAAAATATAGGCAAAAACAATAGCAACTGGATGTCTGAAACATGCAAATTATTAATATTCTAAATGTATAAATCAGTTCAAATGTCATGTAATTTTTAAAATGTACCTTTCTCTTAACTAGAGGCATTTAAAACCCCAATTAAACATTCAGCAACATAAAGCAATTTTACTTTATGTGACCCAGACTTATTTCACCACATTTTAGCACAGATTAACCTGTGAAAGGACTTTTTTTGACTTCCATGTGACCAAACGAATGTTTTTTGAGGGAGCTTTAAAAGCATATCCTTGGTAACCAATTGTTTTTGTATGCTGGTGAAAGTGCATTCGACACAGATTCAAACCAAGGCAAGCAAAAAAGGGCTCTGAAAAGTTATTTTTTGTGACCAATGGTGTGTTAAAGTTAGCTCAACTCCCATCACCCCAAAGTGACTCATAGCCTCAGCAGTTTTGTGCACTTAGTATCTATTATTCATCCTAAACCACAAGGCTGTATCAGCCACGTGAAGCTGATGATCATCGCCATGTGCATTTTTGACAGCTGGTCACACGTTTCTGCTCACAGCTCAGAAATAGAAGGAACACAGCTTTAGCGCGATGTTTAAATAGTCATTTATCACTTCTTTCCAAAAGCCATTGCAGAAAACACTTACTAAAGGTGCTACTGAATACTGCATGTACACAATAATATCCCACTAACAAGGTAATAAGGTGCTCAAGCTCTTGTTTGCTGTGAAGTTCATCTGACAAAGAAGCACAATGTTATTCATGCCGTCTTTGAGAATGTAAAATTAGGTCCGTAATAATTTATGAGAAGCCTGCGTTTTCATTGTGCTTAGAGGTCAGGCTTACAGTCATACAAAATGCCTCTGCAGCACTTTCTAAGCTAAAACTTACGAAGTTAAAGCCCTTATGTTTTCTTGCTTTCTAAGCTTAGCGGAATACAACACAAATTTCTCTCACAGTATATGGAGTGCATCACAGTTACACTGATGTGCAGCACTGCTGGAGGCGTTGTCCTCTGGAAAGCATCTGGGATCAAATCTTGGCAAGCCATTTAGATGCTTCTCGAGATAATGCAACCTGTCAGCATATTAGGAATTCAACATATAAGACATTACTTTTTCATAGCCAGGAATACATGGCGACTTCCTGAGAATCTGTGTTAAATTAGAAAAACATGAAAGACCTTTCGAAATGCGTGTGATATGAAGACACGGGGTTCAAAGGTCGTTTGAAGTACAACGCTTAAGATTTAGAATAAAATTACTACACTTGGCTACACGTGTACATTGTAGCTGATTGAGGCAAACAATGAGCAACATTTTTTAACCATCCCAAGATGGCAGAAGTAAAAAGATGAGGCATTATATCAATAATATTCTCTAATGGAGACGGGTGTCCTGTCAGGAGAAACAAGGGAATACCGAGCTCTCGTCTGCCACACCGTATTACATGGATGTAAACAGAAGTGGATTGGAAAGCATGGCTGTCTTTAATTAATCTACTCAAAACTGTCCTACTAAACATTTTGCGATCATCTAATAAAAAAAAGAATGGATAACCTCACTCGTGCATATGGCTGCAATGTGAAGTATATCTTAGTCTGTTATAAAAATCTGTTGGTCCACGGAGTATTAGAGCACATAATTCTCACAAGATAAATCTGGCAACCAGCCTCTGAAGACCACATTTATCACAAGACTCTGGACAGCAAAGTCTGCAGCTGCAACATCAATGTTACACAATATGGTCAGATCACAAAAAAAAATGTGTATAACAATGTGATTCAAGTTTTACCTTAAACTTCAAAACAATAAACGTTCAGTTATGAAAAACAGAAGACAAGCAAATTCTCACATTTGACAAACTAGAAATGTCTAAATCTTTTTACATTTCAACAAGAATTTAAATGATATCCATGGTCAGAGTTGTTGGTTTCCCATTTGATTCTCATTCACAGTCAATGGATCAACCAAGTGCTGATCAGTAGTTCTACCACTAAAATATTTGGGGAGCTTGGATTCTGCTAAAGCAAGTAAGATACTGACAGAAACTCACAACTCCATGTAAGCCAGGAGTTTGCTTGCAAGAATTGTAAAGCATCTGAACAATGTGCAATTAGGAATATAGAGGTGGCTGTTTTATTGCCAAAAGCTAATAAGCAGCGTAATGGCTGTTAGTAATATTTTCCTGCGTGTGCATGGCACTGAGGCTTTAGCTCAACTCAATACTCTCATTGTAATACCTACAATCAGCGGCTTAGCAGTATAAAATAAGTTTCCTTTTGGAAAGGCTTCCCAGCTCTGTGGTTGTGGTCTAACTTCTGTAATTAATATTTCCACAACACGCCTCGTCTTCTTACTTGCTGACTGTTTAAACGCATTGTTTGAAAAGCCAACACTGGGATACCAATGATCTAACAAAAATCCAGCCGCGGTTGGGAAGTTACAATTCAAACCATTGTAGTGCAGAAGGTAGTAGTAAGTTTAAATTTCAGTGAACGGTCTGCGGTAGTATTATAACACTGATCTCTGTATGTTATTCACTTGGCACTAAACAAAAAACACTAGACTGCCTTCAGTATTTACTTTGCACCAATTTGCAAATGAATGAAGAGTTATGTGCAAGTGGGATGGAAATGAATAATTCAAAAAGAGCACTTATGAGGGTTAGATTATGCGCATCTCAAGAAATCAACTGTGCTTGGTAGTACATTTCTGTACACGCATGAAGAACAAAGTCATGGATTGTACCAAAAGCCAACAAATTACCATACAACTGTGCAGGGATTCTTTCATGAGCAGATTTGTTGGACTGCTTCATGCTGGTCTAACATTTGAGATCTTTGAGATGCAAAGTTAACGACTGTTGACGCAAGCCAGAGGGGAGAAATATTAAGTGCAACTTTACAACAAAAATAAGGGGCAGAGAAAGGGTGAGGTCTCCGTCCAGGCATGTCATATATGCAGCTGGGACTCAAGTTACCACCTAGAGGGAAATCCTGATGCCAAGCTGTTGGATGCTCATAAAGATGGTCATTTGATTTCCATGGTTCTCCACTTTCATTGTTATGGAAAGGTTCTGTAAACACTGGAAGAATACCTTCCAAACACATGTAGGGAAACCTGTTCCTTTTTAAGCTTTTGGGTCATCCACAAATAGGTACTCACCATAACAAACCAAACAACCCCAAAAATGTGCAGGATCTTTTAAAAATCGAGATAACTCAAGAAATAATGGGAATTTTAACTAAAAACTACTGCTTGAACAAACGAAACTCAAAGGGCATCCACCTTATTCCTTTTGGAGGTATACTGACCAGACCTGTACAGTTTAAATCCATCCACAATGACTTCTATGAACATTTAAAGACACATTTTTTTATTCTGTTACCTTTAAATGGATTTGAAACTGACTTAATTCCAGTAAAAACTGAATACAGAAGACAGATATCAACAGTGTTGTTTATCATCATGTAACAGGGCAAAAAAGAAGGGCATAATTTGCATTGAAAACGAGCACTGTGGTATTTAAATTAAGTTTCCCCTTCCTGATACCTTTCATCTATAAATTTATGCCTGATGTGGCTTGGACTTGTTTTATTGGATGTCATTCAGCATTTTTTGATACCCGAAAACTAGTTGATCCGTTTTTTCCCTCCTCATTAATACTTGCTACAACTTGAATACTGCATTTCCGTGTGGGTCTGCAGCATGTATGTGCTTATAAGCTGTCGTGGCAATTGTGAAATTAAATGTACTTCACAAACCCTGGATGTTCAAAGGTTCAGCTGCACTTTAAGTGGTGCAACAACACATCACTGCTAGCCATGCTGTTACTGTAACTTCAGTCTTTATAAAAGTTATTTACCGCTGTGTATTGTAACAGTTAAGATGGTATTGCTGGTATTATCTTTACAATTGCTTCCATGACTTGCACTGCAGGCAGTGTCTTGGCTCGCAATACATAGGAGCTGCTGACTGAGAAGCTGCACCGCAACCTAATGGGGTGAGATTTTTTTATGAACCCATGTTTCTCCTGATAGCATGAACTGCAAAAACACATTAGCTAGTAGTAAATTTATCGTAATCAATATCTATTTTCCCTTCATATTTATATATGAAATCTGATGCGGCTACAGACCAACACAGTGACATGACAGGAAGTAACACTTTCGGCAGCAGTCTATGGCAGTGACGCTGCAACAAACGTGACATAAGGTCATTGGAGTACACAAATGAGCTACCGCTTTTCAGTTGAGTCACCTGCACAAGGTCTGTTTACTAAGGTGTAGTCTGATTACACCAACAAACAGCGCTGGATCAATGATGTGCTGTGCTTCATGCAACAATGTACCGCACTCAAATCACACGCTTCTCATTTTCGAAACTGTCCAAATGACCACAGAGGTGTTCCAAAACCTGCAAGGTGTCAAGGCGGGCATCTTGCCCTATGCCCGCTCTGCACGTCTTGCATAATTTGTTCGTGCTGGTGTATTCATACACTGGGCTCGAACTGTAAACGGCTGGACATGCATGTTAACCCAGCTGCTTGTCTCCCATCATGACTGTTTGCACCCTGAAAACAACCGATGTGAGACTAAATTATTGGGCAGCAGATGCACAACACTCCGCGCACAAAAAAAGCCGCATCTTGTCCGGCTTGTCCGCACCGCCAGCTTCAGTGCGGCAGCGTTTGTCACCTCTGATAAACTTGTATGATTGAGTGACGCGATCATGCGTGCAGACGGCGCTAGGACCACGCGGGAGTTTTATCGGCTATCGAGCCGATTTTTCCTTCTAATGATGCGGACGGCGTGGTAAGCCGGGTCTCCTTACCTGTCTCCGCCTCGGTCATGATTTGCCCGCTTGGGCTCTAAGATTGAAATCCCCATGTTTCACACACCGGTGATGCCCATCCATGTCTCACAATCCAGTCGCTTCTCCAAGGTCTGCCTGTCCACGGACCATGCGTGTTGTTTCCACACCGCTGAGAGGGGCGGAGCCCACGGTCCTTGGAGACGGAGTACAAGTGGATCATGAGAATGCCACTTATGTTTTCTCACAGCCAATCGGCTATGTAGCTTCGAGTCGACGTCCAGTGACTTTGTCCATTAAATGTTTTTGGTGTATATAAAGAAAATAATAAGAACCGGAGACCATAAAAAAATCTCTGCGCATTGCTCCTTATTGCAGAATGCTTGCGCGTCTTGCGCCTGGAGCTCTTTCTGTGTAAGCAAATCTATGCGAGGTGATATGTGATGTTTAAGCAAGCAAAATTATAATAGTGTAAGCAACCATCAGTCATTATCACTGTCGAGATTTCATAGCTAAAATCTGCAAATTCGCCACCAGTTGTAATATGACAGGCGTACCAAAATATCCAGGTATGAAACAACCTCATTTAAAACAAATATCACAGGATCTGCGTGCGCTTTGCCAAAGGTTCCTGAAATGTATATTATGTTAAAACCCCTCATGCAAGTAAGTAAGTTTGATCAACACAAATACATCACATGATCGAATGGCAGTACCTCTTTTTAATATTCACTCCACATGATCCTACAAGGTGTGACCTTAATGTACAACGGAGGTTGGGTTAGGAAACAGGGTTTACTCTACCCTCTACTGGCAGGAATGAAATATTCTTCAAATGAAAACCTTTTTTTTCATGTGAAGACTTAAATATCAGTGTAGTACAAAGGCAGTCTACTAAAAACAAAATACCAAAAATGTTATATCATTTTCTTCCATACACAAAACTACGATAAAGGAATTTGCTCAAAAATACAGACACTGCCTTTGTTTGTACCTGCACCTAAAGACTCAACCATAAACTCCACAACTTTTAAGTATACAAAAAAATAGCAAACAGCTACAAGCAATTACATTATTTACAGCAACAAATCTCTTGGTTGATGAACTTAAAGGAGTTGGTATCACATCACAAAACAGTGGATTCCTTTTCATTCTGGACACCAGGAAAGGGATCTGGTGCAGTGGCAATTTTGAACAGTTTTTTTATACACCACTCACAGATAACAGCAGTTCTTGTCACAGTGGTTCCACGTCACCCCCCCTCCTTTTTATAGGTTCATTATTACTCTGGCATCTACCACCTCCCTCTGTGAAAAGGTGGACACCCAAATCCAGGCCTCCCATTTCGGAATTGCCTTCCTTCCCTGTCATTTATGCTCTCTGGTCCCATGGAAGGATGTCGATGGAAAGGGGGGCCGCGAGGAGGGAACGGCATGGGCATTCTGAACCTGTCTGATGGAAACATGGGTCCTCCAGGCATCATTTGCGGGGGCATTTGTGGCATGCTTGGAGGTGAGAGGAAAGGAGGCATATGAGGATTTGTCATGCCGGGAGGCGGCTGCAGAGGTGGCATACCCGGGCTGGGTCCCTGCATGATTGCAGGGCTCGGCAGGGTCATTACTGGTGATGTGGGATGCCCCCGCTGGTTGGCAGTCATGACATCAACAGAAGCACCTTTGTCTCCTTTAGGATCTTCTGTGGACATCTCTGGAGATTTTATACTTCCTGTTGCAAAAGAGTTTGAAAATCAATACAACCTCAAACAGAAATAAAGTATAACTGCAGCAGGAAAAAAAAAAAAGAGAATACATTTAAAGAAATGCAGCATAGATGTGATTATATTTTTACTAAATTTAAGCACAAATTACTTTGATCATCATGACTGCCTCTAAATCTTAGGTTTAGATAACAGATTTTAAAATCCATAACATTTAGCGAAGATTTCTCACCTGCTGCAAACTTTGTTGGATCAAACTCTGTGGGGATGAAAGGCACTCCTGCTGGAGGCATGGATGTAGGAGACAGCATAATAGGGCTTGGGAAGACAGGTGAACTTCCGATGAGTTCTGTCTGTTGAACTGGTGGCAACTGGAAGACAAAGAAATATAACAATATCCTTAAAATAAATGTAAATGAAAAAGATAATCTTCCTGAAGTGACCTTAAAGATTTTTTTCAATTTCATTTTTACTTATATAGCACCAAATCACAACAACAGTCACTACAAGGTACTTGCTGTTGTACGGTAAAGACCTTAAAATAATAGAGAGAAAACCCAACAATCAAACGATTCCCTTTAAGCAAGCACTTGGTAATAGCATAGGAAAAACTCCCTTAAACAAGAAGCAACATCCGATTCTGGTTCAGCATCTTCTGATTCCATAGAATAATGTTGCTGATTGATAACACCCACTGGTATTCTTTTGGTTTCATTTTTTAAAAAAAAGAAAGTTTTCAATTGGTATTTTATTTTACAGCATTGTTCAAAGTTTTCATTAGTCCACAGAAAACTGATGTCTCTGAGGCTAATCACACAATATCAAACTGAAATAAACATTAAAGCTGTTGCAAAGGGTTAAAAAGTTGGCATGTGGCAGATGGATGTCTGCCACATGCTAACACCTTCACCTTGCAAAGTAGATTGCACAGTAGATTCAAGCGCTGTATTTATCTATTTTTAATACAATTTTTGAAATACAATTTGCACCAATGTTTGGTCAGGTACCAGTAATATATTACTTTTATGCCTTTAAATCTGCTAAAATTAATCCCAGTCTAATTTATGATCAAAGATATGAAAGGCATCACAGTGTGCCATGTTGACCTTTAGGCAATCATTTACAAGTCAGTGATCATTTTAAGAGGAGAAAACATTTTGTTTTAAACGTACTTTAAGAAGTTTGTAGTGCATTAAATAAAAATCACATAAAGGTAGCATGGCAGATGTCTTCTTTGATAACACAATTATTAGGTAGTAATGGATAATAGTTATTGATTTGTGAATAACTTACATAAATAACTTGAGTTTATATTATAGTTTTATACTACAGTATATTTCTAACTAAATCGTCAGCTCGTTCTTTTTCTCTTGACAATATTTTCTTTAAAAAATATCACACATTTTGGGTCAACTTGGAAAAAAAAAAAAAAGCAGATGTCGAATGTAAAAATTAGATCAGAGGTCAAATGTAATATGATATTTGGATGCAAACTATATGGGAGATTTAGAATCCCAAAATGTTGTCAATACAAACAAAGGCAGCAGAACTGTAAACACAGTTCTAAAGATAAAAGACATTTTATGAAAGCTGACCTAATAAAAGCTTGACCTTATTTGACCTTGAAGAAGAGGTCAGAGGTCCACAGTAACATGATATTTAAAAATCCCAAATATATTTTCCTATATATTTATATGTTGTCAATATAAACAATGGCAGTTATAAACAAAGTTTTATATAGCTCTATATAGCCCTATTATCACTTTGGGCTTTGGATCATTTTATTGACCTTGAAGGAGAGGTCAAAGGTCAATGTGACATGATATTTTAAATCTGTATAAGGTACCTTTTGTATTTTGACAACGCATGGGAAACTTGAAAGAATCATAGTTTCTAAGTTATAGGGTTATAATTTTATTCAACTTATAAATCATTAAGTTGACCTTGAATGACTTTATGTTTTGAAAAGTGCTGTACAAATAAAGTTACAAAGTCCTTCGCAGTTTGAATAAAAGCCACACAACAATGGCTCTACATAGTTAGGGAAAAGATTAAACATTAAATATGTCCAGGAGTTCGACCTGAGAAGGGGTTTTTTTCCCCACGGTACTTGTCTGTTTATTGAAGCATTGTAAACAGTGTTCATCACAAGGTCAGAAATAGGAAAAAACAAAAAAATTCCAATTTAGGGTCAAATAAGTAACACAGAGCAACCCACACAGACAAACACTGTACCTCTATGACACAGATCGAGAGCTCCTTTGTTACTGTAGTATCATGAATATCACGGAACTGGCTTTCAAATCATATAACTTTTAACTTTTAAATGTATTCAGTTGCAGGAAAATATTTGGAAAGCCTTTGGTATTAATATGATTTGTGCATTGATTACACATGAAAAGGTCTGATCTTCTTCTTGATAGATGAACAACTATAAGTTAAAATACACTTCTGTAAACTTCTAGTTTTGTGCATTTCTATTATCCTTCCTCTAAAGTCCTGTGATGTTATGTGAGAGCTATGGTTTACATTTTCCATCATCTCTGCATAGTAATATAGGGCTGCCTTTCACTCTATGACAGCTGGGATATACTCCAGCTTCCCACGACCCCAAATTGGATAAGCAGAAGAAAATGGATGGATGCCCAATGTTTCCTTTTCCTCTTTCATTTTAAAATAAAAGAATACAAGTTATATGAAATTTAAGTTCATATGAAATATCAGAAATATACACTGCTACTAGCAACAACAGTAATATCATTCTAATATAAAAATACTATACAAATAAAAGTTATATTACAAGGTTTGACTATAGTTCATGAGAATTATTTATTTAATAGCAAAAAACAAAACAAAAACAAAACTAAATTACCATTTATTATTTTAGGTCTGACTACATTATCTTAAAGTATAACAATACATAATAATAAGGAACATTTTCATGATGCTACGTTTGCTGTATGAGTGCATCTTCAGGTAATTTAGTCTAGATACAGTATTGTACTGAGTATTAAGACACCCCTCATCTGTTCACTATTTGTTTTAAACTTTACATTTTTTCTATCCATGTATGTTTTCACTGAATTCAGTGTGTTTGGGATAACTGCCATGCTGAAAAGTGAAGCTCTTGCCAATCAGATGTTTTTAAGGTGGTATTGTATGGTGGGTCAGAATCTGATGCTATTTTTCTGCGTTCATAATTTTATTAAATCTGACAAGATCACCACTGGCTGAAATTAAATGCCAAACCATGACAGAGGCTCCACAGTATGTTAGAGGTTGCTGCAGGCATTCACTGCTGCACCTATCTCCTGACTTCCTCTGCACACTGAGAATATAAACAAAAGATTTTACATTTAGATTCATTCATAAAACTGAGTTTCAGTTTAGTTCTTGTTTAATTTGGCATAGCTCACTGCTTTCTCCCCATTTCCTTTCCTTAAACATGGCTTCTTGACAGCCATCCTTTTGACTAAGACCACTGATGAGTCTTTGGTGAGCAGATGAATCAGTTGAGGGCCATATGAATCTCTCAGGTCCTGTGTCAGGTTGTGCCTGGATTTTTTCCTGTTTCTTAAGGACATGACTTTCTGACACTGTTCATCTGCTTTAGTTTTTTAAACCCTGCCCCTTCTTCTTACCTCTTCTTGTCCAGTTTCCTCAAAATATTTAAGGGCATATTACATTATGCCAATACATGCCAAATATCTGCTACAAGCTTCATGGAAATCAGGTTGGTGGTGAAAAATACAATTTCACGTCTGTCAGACAGTGTCATCTTTGGCATTTTCCATTGATTCAACTACAGAAATGGGAATAATTTTTGTTTGTATGACAAGCTGCAAGTAACACAGTCTCTAAACATAACTTCAAGTTGGTACATTGCCAAGTTATCTGTTATATGTACACAACTCTGGTTCATCCATTGAGTTCTGTGTCTTTTTTAATGCTTTAATGATTCTTGAATCAGTGTTAGGTGTCTGATAAAAAAAAAAAAGAAATCCTGTGAAAATGGTCAGGTACAAGGACTGGACTAAAAATGAGCGAAAAAGCAGAAGGTTGTCAAAAGAAAAACTTGGAAAGACCTTCAGAAAGCCTGGAGAACTATTGGTCAAGACAACTTTAAAATTAATTAGCAAGTCTGGTTCCTTGGAAGCAAAATATGAAGAAATGAGTGGCGACCCAAGACTTTTGCACAGTACTATACATATCTTAAAAATAATATAAAAATCATTTGTCATGCCTTCACACTTACTGTTTTTGTTTAGTTTTGCACTAAAGGAAAGAATCTCTATAATTCCACCTGCAAACCTAAATTCATGCAAGTTATGCTTGTGACCCCTTGAATGCATGATAACCACTGATCAGTAAATCAGTGAACACATGAAGTTAAAAGGCTAGCAAATTCTGCAGATTGATCACCATTTGTTTCTGCCTTGACATTCTCCCCTTGGTGCCAAGTTGGCTGGAGGCATGGAAACTGCAGAACAAATCTTGGTGCTTGTATAAAATAAAATATGCTGCTCTCCCTTCTTTGTAACTTCCTAATATCAGGACAACTAATACACACAAACCAGAAATATTTGGATCCATGTGTTAAAAATTAAGCTGTAACCTCTGATGTGCACTAGTCAAACCAATCTTCTTTAGATGTAAATCTTAAATATGTCATGAATGTCATCAGTAACTCACAGGAGTTGCCAATTAATCATTCGTCATATATTAAATGATTTTCATAATGCCACCACTATGAATTACATTTGGAGACAACTACACATGAGCATGTGTATTTAGAACATTTTTTGTAATGTCTGGTGTCTTTTTATTTTATTTAGATATATTATTAAAAGTTATGTAGCCACCATATCACCTACTGGTACGTGAATCCCTGTTTTAAAGCCTTAACGTTCATAACGTCATGAGGTTATCTGTAGCCAGAAGTCACAGGAGATTGGTTAGCAAGGTGGATCCATGTATCGTGCACACACTCTGATTAGTAACAAGCATAAAATAACAAAGACTGAAGCACAAACAGGTTGCTGTCCAACCGACTGAACAACAAGCCATAATATTTGTGAGATAGCAAACATGGTTGCGAACTCTCCGATTCAATTGAGAAGAGATGAAGCTTGGCAGATAGCTGCTAGCCACAGCTACTGTAACACAAGTTTAAACAGATGACTAATAAAAATAAAGCCATCTGTACAGTTGTTATGTAGGTGTAGTTTAGCTACCAGGACAGACCAGTACCTTATTGTAAACTTATTTTTTTAGCAGCTCTAAAGTTGGCCATTTAAACTTGGAAGTCTATGAAGACTGACTCATTGCTTGAACCAAATGGAGTTCTAACCACTTTCATATTAACTGCATGTTGCAGCACCTACAGTTTCCACATGTCGGTTGTCTGATGTACATGGATAACAGAAAGCATGCAAAGCATTTGGAATACTGTAATATTTGCATTGATTACTCATGAAGTGCGATCTGATCTTTAGCCTAGTCACAATTATTGAAAAACAATCTGACTAAACTAATAATTAACAGTAACAGGCCAAAAAAAATAAGAGACATTTAAAATGGGAGAAGTGTAGGTTGTAGTCCCTCCCTATAAATAAAGGCACAGCGGGTGACCTGCAAAAATCTCAACAAGAGAAGCATTCACACTTTCCAGATAATGACATATAACAGATGATGATAGGTATTATTAATATTATTGTTCTGTAGGTAGCTGAGAAGAATTTCCAGCTTTCTGGATACAGGTTTAGAGGGGGGGAAAAAAGCCCACACATCACTTCATAGCCTCATTCCAACTGTGAAGCATGATGAAGGGCATGGGGCTGCTTTGCTACAGGGCATGGATGCACTGGGAGCCACTGAAACACACAGAAACACTGATGAACACTACGTTTTGTAGATTGTAAGGAAAGAAAATTCTCCTTACCATTGTACACGCTGTGTCTGATGGAGGCTGTCAGCCAAAATAATTCTGACTAAGTCAAGAGTTCACTTACGTTTTCCAAATCTGGAATAAGAGTTTTTAGTGCATTCAGAGGAGAAAAAAAAAAAAAAGTTAAAAAAAAAGCTTCTCTGTTGTGAGTTTAGATGTCAGACCACACTTTATAAATAATTGAGTCTACATCCCAGTAATTCCAAATCATTCACAACTTTTTAACAATGTAAGCATTTATCTGTAGTCACAGCGTGCAGGAAGTGTATCATTGTTCGCATACACCTTGTGGCCCTCAGATGAAGGACATATCTGAACTACACTCAGGCTGAACTACCATCGCTTGATTTAAGATTAGCAGTTTTAATCTTAGGTAAAAAGCAGATTTGTTTCCTCAGGCAAGAAAAAGGAATGCTGAAAAAAAAAGCTACATTTAATCTGGAAAGCAGTCACCGGGTTCTAATACTCATAATTTTACTGAAAAGCCAAATTGAAACTCCACAGTGGTGTACATTTCTGTCTGCAATACTGCACATTTTGATACTGCCATTGGAGGGAACCAAAGGAAGGATTTTTCCACATTGAAGTTTAAATGGAAAAAGCACTGATGGGGGGTGAGAGTACAGTAAGTTTTTCCAACATTTCCACATCTACCTTTAAAAAAAAAAAAAAAAAAAATTAAAATAATATTTCT
>VUQG01026594.1:4582-17056 GCA_015106755.1 Etia nguti | reverse complement strand
GGGAGAATTTTGCTGAAACTCAAATAATGGTCAATTGTTTACCTGGATTTAGTGTTTCTGCATCCAGCATACCACCTTCGCAATAGCTCTGCAACTCCTCAACTTTGACTTTATTCCAGGGGATGTAGGTAACTCCCCGCTCCACATCCCAGAACTTTTTGTGAGCAGGTTTTATACCTTTATTCAAGGCCCAAGCAATCTAGGGAAGAATGATGTTTTGTATAATCATTAAGTTATTAAATAACACTTAAAAAAAATACTATAAAACTAATACATAAATGGAAACTAAAAACATTGCATACCTTAACTGGTTTCTGATTGACTTTGTATGACCCCCTACCGAGTTTGTTTAAGGCTGTGTAGGCATCTTGCCTGTGAACCATAACAATATAGGCACAACCCCTTGGAGGAATCATCTGGACACAAAACAGAAATGCATGAAGATCATTGAAGCTTGTGTAGATCAATAATGTTTATAAGCATCTCTGACATGACTTGTCCAAACTTACATTGATGGACTCGATCTGCCCAAACTCTTCCAAAAGAGACATTACATCAGACTGCTGAGTTTTCTTGTCTAATTGTCCAACCCAAAGTGTAGTACTGCAAACTATAAGCAAAAAGACAAAATAACAAATTACATTAAGGATCAAGGCTTTTAGATTTTTTTTTAAGCAAGAGTTCGCACTTAGCTCTAAAATGTATTGACTTAAACAACTCAGACTGCTGAAGCCTCAGATTCTTTAAAGATGAATTTATACAAAATACATTTTGTACAAAACTAGGATTGTGGATTTGATCCCAAGTTTATTAGAGTATGTTTGGATTATGTTTATGAAGACAAAGAAAGAAAATAAAGTGTGCATACGCTTAATAATGGTGCATGAACAAGCATTCCTTACTTTTTCAGGGATACCACAGACAGTCAGCATGTTGTACCCTATGCCTTGATCTATGCAGGGTTTAAAATTAGCATGTCTAATACCAGAGACATTTTTTGTTGCCTCATATAAAAGTAAAAAAAGAAAAATTTGGGTTTGAATCAAACTCAAATCTATTTTGACAGAAAATACATCAGTTTTGCAAAGAATCAGAAAAATCAGAGGTAGTCTTTCTTCTACCTCAAGGCAAGTATTTATTACCTAATGTTAAATTACAAAAATCCACAAATGATCATATGTGCATATCTATTACCTTCCTTGAAAAATCCACCCTCCACCCGCCAAGAAACTTACAATATATACGATAGTAAACCAATAAACTGGCCTACTATATAAAGAAATTCATTAGGTGATGTACAAGAAAATAATCTGCATTACAAAATACTCTTCACCAAAATAAATAAGTAAATAAAACATCCCACTGGGCTCACATGAAATAATCAAAATGTCATCTTAAACTTGCACTTTGTCTGCAGTGAATATAGAGCTTAAATGTAGTTTAAAAATGCTACACATTTGAATCTCTTAAATTAAAACAGCTTCTCTCTCTTGGTTTAGACAAGTTGATACAGTAACTGCAAGTGAAACTGAATAGTGATTCCTGGAGCTTTGTGTACACCAACATCTGTGACATTTAGTGGTCTTTATTGGTTTGAGTACATACCACTGAGCGTCTGACTCTTTATGCTGGAAAGACCTTTTTGTCTGCGCTCTCTGTCCTTCTCTCTTTCGCTCCTATCCTGAGAATGAGATCTCCAGTGCTGTTCTCGGGAGAGAGAACGCCTTGACCTTCTTGAGCGAGATGAAGATCTTGATCTTCTTCTCCTTGGAGATCTGAAATACAAAAGAATAAAACAGCTGAACACTGTTTCGAAAAATAATCTAATTCCCCAGGCGAAAACGACTCTTTTCAGATGGAAAGAAATGACAAGATGACCAAAGGGTTTTGGGACTTTGCTGCTTGTAATTTTTGCTCAGTAATGCATTGAGGTTACTAAATACTTTCCTAGTCCACTGCAATATGAAAAATATTTACACAGTATTTGGTAACTGTAACATGTGTTTAAAGGAGTGATACAGCTATGAATTCCTGTTTTTTGCAGGCAAAGCTTGAAGTTAGCAGTGACCTTGTTTCCTACACAAAAAGACTTTTCCATAGCCTTTCTCACTGTCTCCAAAAATAACAGTCTATGGCTTTGGATGTAAAATACTGACTTAAGCTATATAAACCACTGTCTCATGAATCATGACTCGTATACATGTAAAACAAGACAGATTTGGAGTATTCTATGGGCTCTGACCCAAACTCAATTATATTTTGACACAAGATGTAGCATTTTTTTTTAAGGAATCAGAAAAACTATTCAGAGGTAGCCAAGAGAAAATTCTTTCTTCTACCTCACCCCAAATATTTTTAAACTAATATTAAAAGATTAAAGATTTCTAACATGTTTTACATTGCAGTACAAAACACTGTAAAATAAAATGTGATGTCTAAACCTTGGTAGGTTGTGTCACTCTATGAACACTGTGAAATACACAACTCTCAACAATCAATTTCCACAATTTTTACTGATGAGCAAAGTGGTTACCTAGAACCAGATCTGGATCTGGATCTTCTCCCATGGCCTCTATGTCTGCCTTCGCGCCTCATAGATAAATCTTCTCTTGAACTTCCCTTTAGGAGAATGACAGCAAGACAGGTTTTTTTTGTTTATTTTCCACATTTAACAGCATAGGCCAAGATAGAAATGTTCCTACCACTAACTATGACAACGTACTTACCCGGGATCGAGAGTAAACCTCATTTGTGGACTGATATCCATCTGGAATCATATGATGCTCAGTTTGACTCATTCCGCCACTGTGCTGAGGATCGACAAAGAAAAGGAAGTGTTAAAAAAAAAAAATCTTACAAATAAAAACCACTGGAACAAAAATTTAACATGGCAGAGGAAAAAAAATAGCAAATTGATATATTTGCAAGAATATGAAGATTGTTAAAAATGAAAACATCTGAGAGGCAGAAAAGTTCTCATATTAAACTATTATAGACGGGTACCTTTATATCCTCAGTCTGATTCATCATACGCTGATTAATATCTGTGTTGGGCCCCTGACCAAGAAACTGGTTCATCACATTTTCAGGTCTGTTATGACAAAATACACACTCCATATTACAAACACATGTGGTAAATATAGTAAAGTAAAACAATACTTAACCCAACTCTTATTATAGGCATTTTTTTCACTACAGACACTACTACATAACAGAGCAAGAATAAACCAGCCAATAACACGATCAAAAACATCTACATTCAATATAGAATTTTTATTTGGTTTTCAATTTCTGATAGCCACTTCACATCACATTTTTTGCAGATTTTATATAGGTCCTTCAGACCTCCTACCTGTTACTTTTTTTGATATGCAAAGTAAGCCCATACTCCCAATTTGAATTTATTTTTTCGCTAGTGATGAAAATTAATAACAGCCTCTCTTTAGTGCTTACTTTGCAACTGCTGCCACTAGCATATTCCTGTATTTTATGGAGTAACGCACCTAATTAAAATACCTCCTGTCTCTAAAATGTAATGCACTGTGTTTTGTCACCTCTTATTTGGCTAAAAGTGCTCAACCAGAAGATGACTCTCAGTCCTCAAGCTCTGCTACTCTGTAGGATGCAACCCCAAACTGTGTGCTGTACTCACACACGCATAAACGCTAATGTTGAGGGTAGTGATAATAAAATGTGCAAATAAAGCACAACTTTTTAAGTCAAAACAAACAACATAGCCCACTCGGCTTAAACTGATTCCACACAAAGACGTAAACGCAAAGCGTGGAACATTCACCCGACGTCACGTCCATGGACATGCCGGGTGCTGAAGCCAACATCTCACACATTCTGAAGCTGCAGGTTTCGTCACTCTCCAACCAAAATTCACTGAACCAGCAGAAAAAGAATATCAAATCTACGCTTCACGTTTAATAAACATTGTCATGAATTCGCTCTAACTTTGGCAGTTTTGCTTCCACTTCGCACTTCCAGCACAGCTCTCTCAGTGTACTGCAAGACCAGTGTCACAGCAGAAATCTCTATTTTCTGAATTATTTGCTTGCATATTACACACCAGTCTACCGTTGTGTAGAGTGCTGTCAGCCGCTGTTTTTTGTTTTGTTTTTTTCCAAAAGACACTTAGCTATGTCTCTGTAACTTTGCTCTGCTTCACTTCAGCAGCATCAGGTAATGTTCATCTGGTGATTCATGGTTTTCTTCAGTTTTCGATCTACTGCAGAATATTTTTAAGGGGGTTTTCTGCTATAAAAAGCCAGGCCAGCAAAATCTCCTTAATATTTTTCTCAGTTACTTTGACACAAAGGCATCTGTGATGCTTACACCTCTGATGAAGTCTCACAAGTGTCAGCTTAGTTTTATACATAGATTTTATACATTGATATAAAAATATATGGATATTTACTGATAAATGATCATAAATATAATAATTCTGACTGTCTGAGTCAAAACTGTATCGAATCAAATTGAATCGCGGATCGAATTGAACCGGGACCTTGTGAATCAGAATTTAATCAGTTATAGAAATCAGTGACGATACCCAGCCCTACACACGTGTGTAAAAGCATGAGTGCATTTTCTGAAACTCACAGGGAGTGAATGTTGCTTTCAGTAGCCATTGTGTCTTCAGGTTCATCATCATAGTCAAATCGGTCAAGAAGTTTCTGGAGAAAAATATACATAGATGATTTGAGGATAGGGATGCAACTCATTTTTGTCTACCCTAAAGCTGTTTACCAAGCACCATTAAAAAACAAAAGTGGAAATGAACACATCACTAAAAAACAGGTAATATCAGACCAATAAAATGCATATGACATGGTGAGATTAGATGGTACTGTACAAATGGGACAAATATGCAAAGTCGACTGCAGCCATCAAAAAGTCTTGTATAGAATTTAGGAAAACAAGGCCCATTGCGTCTTCGGTTGAAATGCCAACCCCTTGTATTTATTACACAATTATGTAAATGAGAACTGTGCCAGTACCTCAGCTAATGAGCTTTTCTTTTCAGTGTGTGCACTGTATCCTTTGAGCTGGGCCAGTGGGATCTGGGGCTGTTTTGGTACGTTGTTTTCAGTGGTGGCTGCTAGGGTCTTATCTGCCTGCTGGATGTTCTGGAGCATCCTCTGCAGCTAGAAAGAAAGAAAAAAAAAAAACAAAAAAAACAGGGGCCATTCAGATATAACACAACATTACTTAAACTGCTGGAGGACATAAACCACATTATTACTTACCTCCTGACCATGTGGAGACTGAAACAGCTGTGCCACAGCAGCTAAGGCATCAGGACTGGGTAGCTGGGGGACTGCAGGCATGACTGGAACATTACTGACAGCAGTCCGTGTGTCTGGTTGGGGCTCAGCAGGAACTGTTCAGACACAATAAAACAGCTTGTGTCTGTATGATGAATTAATACAAGGGATAGGAAGTGAGAACTGGTTCCCAATAGTTTAATTCCTTTGAATTGTTAGTCTGCTTGCCTAACAATTCCACATATTGGTTCCACTTGCACTACAATTAGCTGATTTCAGTTTGGATTTATTCAGTTATTTTTTCAGTACCAGGAGAGGAAAATAGCAGTGCAGTCTGCAGCGTGGACATGGCCATTACTTTTATTTTTATTTCTCAAAAAGACAAAAATTCGACGGCAAACTGCATCCAAGTCAGAAACAAACTAAACCACCTACACAGACAACATGATAACCCTAAGCTAGCCAAGAACACAGAGTGATGCTAAAGGTCAGTGAATGCTGACCTCAGGCCAGTAGCCAGACCCTGAACTTCAAATAGTAACAAAAGGAGTGATGCAGTCAGACTGCAGCCTCCGTTTCTACCTGTTCACACTTCTAAAGTAGAATTACTTTGACGATCACTTCAAGGTCGCTTTGTGCTGGTTTTCATCTTTGCTTTGCGATGTCAGCTTTGTGTTCATACATACATACATACTAAGAGAAAGGTCATATGTGTGTCCTCATTAGGATAAAGACTTCTGTTGGTGCATGGGACTATAGGTTTATATTGTTAAATGATGATTATGAGAAAATTAGTTTTAGGTCATTTTACAAAGAAATGCATATGTACCACGTAGTGTAATGTATTACTTTCTCCTGGGACTAATTACATAAAGTACTGCATTACTTAGCGTTCTTTATAATATTTGTAATTCATTACTTTTTTGAGTTATGACCCCAACAATGATCACAACAAAGCAGGGAAATGACTCCAACGTGCACAGTTATTTTAAACAGCATGCAATTAATTAAAATGTTGCTTAGTGATGGTGGTGACCCTCAAAACAGAGCCAATCAGCACCCAATGAGAATAGATAAGTAATTGAATTGATAAGTGATATCAATAATTGAACTGGAATTGCTAAATTCTTAGCAATCCCCCCCTCCCTAATTACAACATAGCTCATTTTGCTCTCAGATAGTTACAAACACTGCCCAAAGTTTCACTACCAGTTCTACTACCTTCCACTGCAGGGCAAGGTGCAATAACACCATTTGCCATATCCATTAGAGGCTGAAGGATGTCCATGTCAAACACACCATTCTTCTGCCACAGGTTAAGGACACGCAAAATTTTAGTCTGATAGGGGAAAAAAAGGAAGAAAAATCTTTAAGATTATTTTTAAGACATTTATTGTACTTACATAAATTACTAAAAACACAAAGTACCTTGTCATCCTCTGGGCAGCGATAAAGGTTTTGAAAGGTCTCTGTGAAGTTTTTCAAGAATCTTGGACCAAATACATCCTTGTCAACACCAAACTGATGGCGTGATTGTCGAACAATGGAATCAACCACATATAAACCAGGAACTTTTAGTTCAGGCTTGCACTGAAAAGAAACAAAAGAAATTACAGTCCGCATCTGTAAAATGCACTATTATCTAAACTTGGCAACATAGTAAAGATTAGGCTGAATAATACATACCTTCTTAATGAACTTTTCAACAATCTGGACAACATGTTTGTAAAGCTAATGAGACAAAAACATTAGTTCAGTCACAGCATGACTATCAATATGGTAGCATAAAACAAATAAAAACATGCTGTCTTGTGCTGAAAAAATTTTCATTTACTGCATGATTTCTGTAATCAGTCAAAAGAGTCATCAAAGGACTACTCAGCTAAAACACTTCAACTACTCTTCTCAGCTGAAGCTTCAAAAAAAAGGGGACACCTCATTTTGCCAAGAGTAAAACTTCTGATTCTTCTTCTTATTATTATTATTATTATTGACACACACACGCACAGATAGATAGACAGATACACAGATACAAAGTCTCTACACTTAATATATTATGATTAAAATACTTTTATTAATTACCACACACAACTGTAGCAATTTGTTTAAAAATATATATATAAAAAATAAAAATCAGAAAGTCCATGTAATAACACAACTAATACACATAAACCTACAGTGCTGTTTGTTTTTTTAAGTTTCTTTGGGTAAGAACAACAACCTCGGGTTTTGTGTAAATATTTGCTCATCATGCATGATGGTATCCAACAATAAAATTCACTTTACCTTGATAGCCTTGATGGCTGATTTTGTTACAGACATCATTTTTGCACGGGATATTGGCGGCTTCATGTCAATCATGGAGAACAACTAAAAGGTAATGAAAGGGGGGAAAAAAAAAAAAGTAAAAATCATTTCATTTTAAAAGAGAAACTGGCATACAATTATATTAGATATGTGGTGTCCTTTATAAAACAAAAGGACAAAATAATAAAAAAATGTAGAAACAAATAGACCATTCAGTAACAGGAAAACCTCAAAACTAAAAAACAATAATAATAAGTTTGAAAAATAATATTTTCCCCTCTGGTGCTGTGATAAGTGGCAGCTTGTTACAGCAGTTCTCTTATATTTGTTTATTTAATTTATTTGGATATAAAGTGATAAAGTTGATTTTCCTTTTATGGAATTCTAGTCAAGTTTTGCAAATCTACTTTAGGGTTTTCTTCTCAGTGTACTATTAACAATGGAGAATCTTTACCAGCTGATCACACTAGTTATTCTACTGAGCAAAGTGAAGACTGTAGTCCTCATGGTGACAGCAAGGTTAAAGGATTTGATCTAAGTGGAGAGCTCAGAGGATGAAATATCAACAGTCTGCTTAAGCTATCATCACGGTAAATGTGAGGTCCATGGACGATAAGATAAATTATGAAGTGATTAAAACCCAGAGACAACACTGAGTGTAATATAACCTGTTTCACAGAGACATTGCCACACTCACTCTTCCATGACCATAGTGTGACTGAACCTGGCAATAGGACTTTCTGGGCAGACAGTGATATTAGTGCTGACACAGAGGTCAACCAAATGACCATATTTAAATCCTCTGTAGAATAACCTCTGCACCACTTACTGGACAGACAGCACAAGACTTTCTCTAACATCGGCTTCAGGTCTGCTGCCACAATGACAATTACAGGAAAGATTTCCTGTAATTAGTTTCTTTCAAAAAAAACCCCAAACTTTTCTATTTGATCTATTACGTGTAGCTTTTTAAAATTTTACAATTCTATTTTCATCTATGAAATTGTGCTGCTCTTTTCTCTCTTTTTCCTACAGTTTTTATCTTAATGTAAATATGTTAAGCTCAGTATCTTTTTTTGTACAGAAAGTTTACTCCAACATGACTGTGTACTGTTACATTTTATTTATTAATACTCTTTAATCATATCTATGCTTTAATATAGTATTTAATTTAGTATAATACTTAATTTTCACCAACAAACATAACAAACCAACTCTGACACAACAATATGCAAGACATCATATAAACGGCCACTTGAGTTTTCTAAAGCTGCAACAAATTTAAAGAATACACAACTCAAAAGTGTTACTTAAGTGAGCCGATAATAAACACACTTCAAGTATTCAAAACAAGTAAATAATCCAGTGGCCTTTACGAAATGCTTTGCTTGCTTAACTCACTGGAAGTAACAGTAAATATCCGAACACGAACACCTTTAGGCTAATGTGGTAACGACAGCTCTATTTCACTAATTCTACAGAAGCGACGTATGACCCTACAACAATCATTGATAGCCTGTATATTTTTATAAACAGAGCAGAGTAGGGCTAGGTTAATAATTAAGCTATACGAGTACTAAAATCAAAGGCCGTCTGGGATTAACGTACTAGCATCAAACTACAGTTAAGCTAATGCTTAGCGGATACAATGTTTACGTTGCAACTGGACACTAAGCTGGCATTGTCCCGATGGTAAATAAATAACAACCAATAATATTAACTGTCAAATAAGAAAATAACTGACATTCGTTAGCTCTGGCGTTATATTTGCTTTTAGCTCGTGGGACTTAAGTAAAACATGAAGAAACTTTACCTCCATGTTGAAGGCGTTCACTGCATCCATAACGACTGGTTAATGTTGAAAGCCGACTGACTAGTCCTTATATTTGGTTACTTTACCTGACCATAACCACGCGCAGCTTCATATAACTATAGCATAACAACCACGAGCATCGGGAAGCTTTATTTTCCTTTCGACGTGGACTAACCAAAGCTCAGCTAAGCTAGAAACTGCTGCTAGCTTAACGGTTCCACCCTGTAGACAGCGCCTGTGATGTCACGAGGTAATGCTGCCTTCATAGTTATCGGAAAATTTGCCATCGTTTGTATTTTTCTTTTTTTCTTTTTTTTTTGTATTTTTCTACAAAAATCGTTTGGATGACTTTTGGAAACATTTTACTAAAATTAACTGATTTTCGTGCCTTTGCATGATAGGCACGCAATAATAATGAGTATTGTTCTGAGTTAAACTGTTCATAGGGGCTTTATGACTTAATCCACAGTAGACGATGAGAAGTGACAACTGTAACGGGCGAAATTCCCACAGCCTGTAAAGTGGGGTAATGCACTTTTGGCTCGGCTTTAGGTAACTCGCAGTCTATGGGCAAACCTTTGGAATGATGACCTTGTGCCCAAAACTGTCAGTGTAAATAACCAGTGCCTTTAATAGAAGAGAACAACTGTCAAAAATCAAACAATTTCCAGATGTGTGCCATAAGTTCAGCGCGACTTATTGGAGCTGGGTTCTTTAAGTCCCTGTGTACTCTACATATTTCAGCATATCTGCTCCTATTTTTAACATAACTAAAGTAAAGATGTAATTTTATGTACTTATTAACACACTGTTAAAAATAGCGTCTAGTATACCTATACAAAAAAAAAAAGATACAATGATTTTATAAAACCAGAGCCAATCAAGAACTTGTTTGTAATTTAGCAGGAAGCGCAGCAGAGGGCGCTGGCGACATGGAGCTAAGCGGCTGAAATGAGCGAGACATAATTTATTTTCCTTAATACCCTATTAATGTTGTGTGAAATAAAAGACACCGTTGAGCTTTTTTTTCTTTTAGGGAATTTTCTTTTGCTTGTAGAGTTATCTCATCAAACGTCTTGCTCATTCTTATTGGCTTATGACGAGTTATGGATTTACGACTATATGCCTTTCCTTAATTGCACCCATTTACATTCGATAACGAGACGTTAGAATCGTATTAGGCCAACGACAGAAAAGTGCATGAGTTGATAAGAAGGGACTGGTTTGTTTAGAGAGGAGGCTGCTGTTACAAATTCAATGCAGCTGGCTTCATGCCTGAAACTAAAATGTCGGATATCGTAAAGTGACTCGTAATGCTGTAACGTCCCCCCAAAAAAGCCGTCATAAAACGGATTTTATCGGATTTTAAGTCGAATCTAAAATTCTAAGTGTATATAGTATCTGAAAACACAATGAAAATTACATTTTGGGGTTACAGCTTCATGAGATCCCATTAATTCTATATTATAATTAATTATTAAAACTTGTCTGAAGAATAAAATCCACAAAATCTCTTATACCAATTACATTTATAGGTAAAATATAAAGTGCGTGGAACTTATAAACTGCAAGCACAAAACCAGAACCCCGCATTTCTTGAATGGCTTTGTTGCCCCCTTGTGACCAAACCTGCAAACTGCATCCAGCCTTTAAAATATAAACGAGTAGTACTGACAGAAGAAACAGCTGGACTTGAATCGCTAAACACACACGCGGGTGAGGATTTCACGGATTTTCCTCTAAGACAATTCATGCTAGAAACAGCAGTAAATGGCTATTATTATTATTTTTTAGCAGATTTCTGTAAATGAGACAGTAATACGTTTCCTCTATGATGGCTGAAATGGAGAACTCTACCAGCGGGATTATATATGAATACTATTACGATTACCTTGATCCCGTGATTGTGGATGAGAGAGAGTTAAAGTACTATAAATGTAAGTTTTTTATTTTAACGCTTTACATAATTGTTCTGTCTTGTTTGTATTACACGAAGATAACACATTTTCTATTCTCCTTCCAGATTCAGTTGTTATAATATTTTGGGTAGTCGTCATTACCTTTGTGGTATGTCTTTTTCTCACTTTGAATCTACTGTCTCGCAGTGGAAACCTACCAAAGTAAGTGTAAAGGTTAATTGCCTTTAAAGTGCGTTTTATAACCGAAACATGTGTATATGTTTCAATATGTTTCAATATGCGTAATCCCTAAAGGGCTGCTTATACTTAAAATTGTCTTGTTGTCTTTGCAGGAATCACACGTCAACTAATTCACTGGAGACTCGATCTGAATGAGAACATAGTGAAAAATGGAGGCGATGGATTAAAATTTAAAATGTGATAAGGCACAACAGCACTAATGAAATTTACAAAGAGAAGAAGTGACCATCATTTCTAACATCTCACAGGATCACTGCAAAGTTCAAGGATTCCTTAACCATTAAAGAAATGTTACGCAACAGCTGCTTTGAGCTTTAAACCACAGTGTGTGTGTGTGTGTGTGTGTGTACATAAGAGCAAGGACAGCGAGAGCATATTAGGCAGCTTTGCACCTTCCATTTTCTTTTTAGTCCCAGAAATTTCTGCTCAAAATTTGCACCTACAGTACTATGCAAAAGTACTGAGCCATCTCTCATTTCTTTGCATTTTACTAGGGAAGGGAACATGTAAACATACATGGACATACGGTATGTAAGGCAAAACAGACTTTGTACAGTTCTAACAAGTTTTAAAGTCACCTTTTGGTATAACCAACTTTTTGTAATTTCTTTAAGAATTCTTCAGGAATGGTTCTCCAAGCTTCTTCAAGAACATTCAAAGCTTTTCATTGAGGTCCAGATCAATCCACAACTTCCATTGTGTTTTTTTTCTCCATCCAGGTAAACTCTTACTGCAGTGGCAGTGTTTTGGGATCATTGTCATGCTGAAAAAAGAAGTTGTTGCCAATCAAAATCAAACTCTAAAAGTACTTTTTCTGTGTTCATGATAAGATGCCAAATACCACAGGCTGAAAGGCAGCCCCAAACACAGAGCCTCCACTTTTCTTTTCTTTCTTTCTTTTTTTTTTTTTTTTTACAAATGG
>VUQG01026590.1:0-20895 GCA_015106755.1 Etia nguti | reverse complement strand
ACCATGCATCCATCCATCTTCTTCTGCTTATCCGGGGCCGGGTCGCGGGGGCAGCAGCCTAAGCAGAGAACCCCAGACCTCCCTCTCCCCAGCCACCTCCTCCAGCTTGTCCGGGGGAACACCAAGGCGTTCCCAGGCCAGCCGAGAGATATAATCTCTCCAGTGTGTCCTGTGTCTGCCCCGGGGCCTCCTCCCGGTGGAACATGCCCGGACACCTCACCCAGGAGGCACCCAGGAGGCATTCTTGTCAGATGCCCGAACCACCGCAACTGGTTCCTTTCGATGTGGAAGAGCAGCGGCTCTACTCTGAGCCCCTCCAGGATGGCTGAACTTCTCATCCTATCTCTAAGAGAGAGGTCAGCCATCCTTCGGAGGAAGCTCATTTCCGCTGCTAGTATCAGTGATCTTGTTGTTTTGGTCACTACCCACAGCTCGTGACCATAGGTGAAAAAAGTATATAAAGCAGATATTTTTTGCCAAAATGAGAAAGAAACGTGGGGTTAAAATCTTGCCCAAGGATATCTGTCATGATCCCCGTGTCTGCCTGGCCGGCCCCACGAGGCTACATTTGTTTTTGTTGTTTTCTCTCTCCCTTGTCACTCTGCCTGGGCGGAGCTCACTGCGGGCTCCTGCCTTTGGCCCACACACCTGGCTCTAATTAGG
The DNA here is from genome assembly GCA_015106755.1 of Etia nguti. NCBI lineage: Eukaryota > Metazoa > Chordata > Actinopteri > Cichliformes > Cichlidae > Etia > Etia nguti. The sequence goes on along the minus strand of VUQG01026590.1, from coordinate 20,232 downwards.
CTGGGGCTCGGATCCTGTCATCGTTGGATGATTGCGTGAGACATGTTAGTGTTGGATTCTAGCTTTCTTGAACATTTCGTGAGTGAGTTTACCTTTTTAAAATTTGACTCTTTTTGTGAACAGTCTCCCCGGACCTGGTGCCTACTTTCCTGCTTTGGATTACGAGTGAGTTGGTGTGTGGAGTCGTGTGGTGGAGCGCAAGTGTATGAGACAACCTTTCCCTTCCCGAATCCCCCTTGGACCCCTGAACCCCTGGATCTTCCCCCACATGTATATATAGTGCACTTGGTGTTGTGTAAATAAAACTGCTGTATTGAACTTTGAATTCCAGTCTACGCCTGAGTCCTCTCCATACCCGTGACATGCATGCAGACTGGACCAGCCAGAGATTGAACCACCAACCTTCATTAGTAGATGACCTGTTCTACCTCCTGAGCTCGACCCTGGATGGATGGATGAGAAAGAAACATATTAACACTAAATTATAAGCCTATCTGGAAACCAGTGTGGAGACAGAGGAAACAGCATTGAGGCATTCACTTTCATCTTCCCTGCAGTGTCTTTATAGTCTTCTCCTTCATGCTGGATGAGACTCGCTACTCAATCAAATTAGAAATGACAACCGTGAAAGGTTATACAACTTTCCTGTGGAAATTCTGTCACAGACCAAATCCTGTACTTTTGGCAAGAACGAGATCACATACAGATCAATGAGTTAAATCATCAGCTACCACAAAATCCCACTAGAGGTTAACTGGATTCAAATGGAGCTTAAGACTCAAAAGTCACCCAAAACTGAGCAGCTGAGGAAGACTTCACTTTATGTGTTGTAAATGTAGTCTTTCATGCATTAGCAATAAATTGCAGGCAGCAATACTTGCCTGCAATTTATTGTCCTCATAAAACATAGTTGCTATTTTAATGAACTACAGTGACTGCAAAGAAAAAAACTACAGTGAATCGAAAACAAAGACTGTATGCAAAAGATGCCAATAGGATGTCACTAATTTGTTTTTGAAACATCGTTTGGAAACCTGGACTTTAGCATTTATGTCCTTGACATCTTTATTATTATCATTATTGTTATTTATTTATTTTAATTGCCTGTCAGTTAAGGCAATTGAGCTCGGGCCTTAAAAACAGCCACAGCCGCAGACTAGTGTCTCTAGTGAAAAAGTGTAATGCAAACTGGAAATGGAGAATATTTACCTTCCAAAGTAACAGCTGTGTCATAACAAAGCAACCAATCATATTTAATTTGCACTTTTCACACTTTCACCACCAATCAGTCAGTAGTTAAGTATATGCCTGCCACCAATTTCACCTAGCTACTCCAGAAAACTCTCATCAACTGGTCAGGAAATGCACACTGGAGTGAGTGGGGCTGTGGTTACCAAGCTTTGTTAATCTTTATAGTTGCATCGCACAAACCAGATACTTATAATCAGCTTAAAATAGAGGATTAAAATACCAGATGTATGCGACTATCCAACAAGACTATCCAAGAGACGTGTGCTTTGAAATATACTATCTTGGATAGTCTGTAGTAAAATTCAACAGAGAATGAGCCACATTATTATTTGTCAGGCAGTTGAAAACCAAACTGCCAAAAGACGCTGACGCCACAAGCTGATATGATGCACCCGATAACGCGTCACCGTAATCATGTGTAAAATTTCAAAGGAATAGTTTTATAAAATATATTTGTCATAGAGATGGGGTTTTTTTTATCCCAGGTAATAAATATTTATTTTTCCGCTAAAGTTTTATCATGGGAGTCTACAGCAACCAATGCACTTTTAAAGTCAGCCTCAAGTGGCCATTTGAGGAACTGCACTTTTACTTTTTTAGCAATTTCGCTTTGGCTTCATTTGGTTACAGTAAATGACTGCCAGCTCTATTTGTCAATAAAAAAAAATAGAATCTTATGTGTAGCTTCTGTAAACTACACCAACAGTTTCTTTTATTTTACTTACTACATTACTGTGATAATATTTTAACTCAGTTTAGCACTACTATATTAGTGAGGAATTGTGGGCAGAATTTCCTATACTTTGATAGCAATGTGGAAGAGTGTAGTGGCATTTTGTAAATGAGGCTTTTGTTTGTTGTTGCTCCAATGGGGAAAAAAAATCTAGCTGAAAATGTTCTGTTTATTTGACCTGTGGTTTTGGATTTCATGGCTCAGTTCCTTGGAAAAGAATGATGCATCAGTAATTGCTTATCAAGGAAGTCATGGCCCAGCCCTTTCTGAATGGGCCTTGTTAATGGCTTTCAGCAAGGAAGAGTCAATCAGTGGTGTGCCATTAGAGGATAATAATACCCCCATTTCCTCTGCTTTGATGCTCTCCAAATTACCTTGATTTTTTTCCCCCAACCTCTTTCAAATCCACACTGAGAGAGTGACATGAGCAGGAGGGGTTATTAAGCCTAAATCCCCACCACATTGAGAGGTTGCAAGGTTCATCCATAATTCATGCAGGAAGACGGAGAACAGATTGAATTGTCACAACTCCGGCCAGTACAGATGGAGAGAACGAGAGAGGAATGAGCTGTTCGCCTTTTTCTCAGCGTCCAGATCAGGAATACAAACGACGGGATTAGCGGGCAGAGAGGCTCGAACTCCTGGGTTCAAGTCCACTCTGTTAAACAATGTAGCTAATCTTCATTTAACTTAAACTCGCTCTTTCCAGTCTGTGTATGCTCTGTCTATGCCTGTCAAATTTGGGGGTTATAGGAGATTAGTGTGGCTTAGAAATGAGGATTTGTTCATCGTGTGTGTCAGAGGTTAAAGAAGGGGGCATCAGCTGACATTTGAAATCAGAAGGGATCATGGGGCAGTTTGAGGTCAAGAAAAGGTGATCAAAATTTCAGTCACAAACTGAAAAGCAAACCTTAACTCTCACTTTTGTACTGACAAGTTTTTTTCACTGTTCAGCTGGTCGAGAGGCTTTAGTTGACGAATTGTTCATTGTTCAAACATCGGGGGGCTTTACACATGCAAAAGTCTTTTTTTCATCCCTTACCTTCATCGGTCACCATCATATGCATTTAAAATAAATAAATAAATCGATAAATAAATAAACATGACATGAAAGGACCGTCAGCAGTGCATTCTTTCTAATGGCCAGCAGCTGGCGACTAATCTGACTGCTGAAGGACATCAAATTCTATTCTATCAGTGCAAGTCTCACATGGAGCATTTGCCACATTAAACAACCCAGCTACCCGTACACGCAAAGATGATCTAAACCCTCAGTGCAGGCTGTGTGTGTGTGTGTGTGTGTGTGTGTGTGTGTGTGTTTATGTCGGTAATAAATACACTAAAATTGTATTTGTTACCTCTTGTGAAACTTGGTGTTTTACATAAAATATTTCAAACTCATCAATGACCCTGGAACAGAATCAATTTTCAAATAGGTGTCCAACATGATCATATCACATCCATGTGATGTAAGTTTGTCTGTGTCCAGATGTTGACTGGTACTGTAAATATGGAAAAGCTGCTGATATGAAGTTTTTGTTTTTTTATGGTAAAAAAAAAAGGCAGAAGCACCCAAAAGCCTTCAGATGCCACTGGTTGTCACATATGTGAGGGTGTAGTGGATGTACTGAATGAGGAAATGAACCTCATGCTCACTTGATCTACAGCCTGAGTAAAAAGTCTTTCCTTTACTCAGGGGTGAGTGACAAGCCCCAACAGTATGAGCATGAGTTTGATGTTTCAGACATGATGACAACAACCAAAATGCTCAAGTCAAGGTGTAAAAAATCAATCAGTGATGGCTACTGTATCGATCTTTCATATACAGTCTATGGTCACATGAACTCAAATGTATAAAACAGACTGGTTCTTATATAGTGCCCTTCTAATCTAGCTGAGCACTCATAGGACTCTATAACCTACACCATGCCTCATTCACACAAGCACATTTTTCAATGCTCAAGTCACACTCCGATGGATGCATCGGAGAGCAACTTGGCACTGGAGCAGCCAGGGATCAAACCACCAGCCTTCCAATTAGTAGAGGACCTCCTGAGCTACAGCCACCCAAAAATGATGCTTGAGTGTTTTAAAAAATTACCTAAAAATCAGTACATTTAATTATTTATGCATTTATTGTATGCTATATGCAGTGGAAGTTGTTGATTGAATAGAATTTGCCTTAAGTGGAAGCAGAAAAAAATACAAGGTGTAATCAGCTTAACAATAAAATGCTGACAAAAAGAAATGTTATAAAGAGGGAGAAACAAAGTCAAAGCAGATACCATGGAACATATAAAAAGAGCAGACGTGTAACTCCTTATTGTAAGCACAATGTGGAGCTACACAGGCCACATGATTACATTAAGACCTCCTAATTTGCTCTCTACACAGTGAAGTTTATGGTCATAGATGGTTACTGAAGTAATATGGCCACAGTGTATGAACATAAAAAGGTAATATGGGCTCAAATTGTGGTCATAAATATTTTGTACTTGTAAATCAAATGCGTAGTTGTGAACTGAGTTTTAACCTTGTAAACCAAAATATCTGAAAATGTTATGTTTGTGCATCTATAGATGAGAATTTGTGTGTGTAAAAAATATTTACACAAGTAACAAATTTTTTTTTGTTAAGGTCTGTTTACAGATACAAAGCAAAAAACTATGTGTAAAACTCTGCACTCAACTTCCCTGGCTGTGTGTGAATTTCAACTTAGGAGTACGAATTTTGACCCAATTTTTCTTCCTTTCAGCTGATTGTGATTGACATGACATTGACCAAATTTAACAATCCAATCAGAGAACAGATGGGTTTGGCTGTAGGAGAGGCGCTTTACTGAGCTTCAGGTCCTGGAAGGGTAATACAGTTTGAAAGTGGAGGATCTCTATATGAATATCCCATAAGGGTCATACAAGCTAGGTCCTTTAACTTTCGGTAGCTGTTGAAAGGAGAAAGTTGTGGTATACCAGCGGTCAGAAATACCATTATTACTTTAAGATTACTTTAACACAAAGTCAGGGCTGACCTGGGACCAGTGCTGTGAGTCACAATGCGCAGCATAAAGGCCTTTCACAACGGACGCACTCACCGCTAACTAAGAGCTAAGGATCCAAAATTTGTTGTGCTGGCTGCTGTGCTCTGTTGTTTTTTTAGCGGCAGCTCTACGTGTACTAGATGCGCCTGCTCCTTGTCGTTTCAAAGCATGTATCTCTCTGACTTTATATCCTCTACAAGAGTTTGTGTTGTATTATCTTCAAATGTTCAATAAAAACATGTATCGCTCATTCACAACGAAGAAAGCTTTGTAGCTATCCCGACCTGTGAAGAATGTGTCATTTCCACAACACTGCTTTCCCCCTAAAGTCCGCAGAGCTGTTGAAAAGGCTCTGGAGGTCCCTGTGTAAGCACGTAAGCCTTTGACAATGAATTCACCGATTTTGGACAGGCACAAAATGTTTTCCTTCATGGTGATGAAGGAACCCATGAAAGGTTGGATTATTACATTTGTGATTGACATGAAATTGACCAATCAGCTGAAAGGAAGAAAAATTGGGTCAAAATTCGTACTTGCAAGTTGAAATTCACACACAGCCAGGGAAGTTGAGTGCAGTTTTACACATAGTTTTTTGCTTTGTATCTGTAAACAGACCTTAACAAAATTTTGTAACGCGTGTAAATATTTTTTACAAACACAAATCTTTTTTACACACACACAAATTCTCATTTATAGATGCACAAAAATAACATTTTCACATATTTTGGTTTACAAGGTTACAAAACTCAGTTCACAACTACGCATTTGATTTACAAGTACAAAATATTTATGACCACAATTTGAGCACGTAAGGTAACCCTTAAATGAAAAAACAAAAACAATTTTCTGCAAATGCTTCAATATTTTTAATAATGATTGCTTTTGGCTGAGTCACTGTTCTATTACTTTTGTAATACTCTAATGGCTAAAAGTGTCTAACCCTTTAAAGCCCAGTGTATCGTATTTGATACATTTGTTTTTGTGAGTTTTTGAGTCTTCTACATCATCAGCGTGGCTTTTTTTTACCCTAAAAAAATGATATAAATTGCATGAAACATTTTTAATGACTAAATTGCAAAAATATGGCTTATGTAGCAAAAACTCATATATGCAGATTAAAATTTGATATATTATTATATATTTTGTCTAAAGGTTCAACAAACTCCATTATCAAAAAACTAAAGATTTCTGGGAGTTATTTTATGGTTCAGGTTTTAAAGGGCTAAAGAAGACTGTAAAATAGAGGCAATGTGCTCTCATTTTAGTTTTTATTAGACCAAAACAGTTAAATATGGGATCATACAGGATATTTGATAAACACAGAGTGTCAAGATCTCATCACATCTCATCTAATTTCATCTCATGCGGCTTCATAAAGTGATGTGGGATCATGTTTCTTGATTGTGGTTGCTGTAATTGGTAAAAAACAACAAAAAAACAATCCTGCTGCACCTTCTGCATGACTTCAACTAGAATAGCCTGGTGGAATGTCTCATTACGAGGCCAGGCTCGATCATCATTTGTGTTAATTAATGAAAATTGATGAGGGAGTGACATTGTTCATAGTGCATTAATTATGTACATTGACTTCCTCCGTCTGCAAATGAAGCACTAAGAAAAAAAGGATAAATGGAAGAAAGAATAAGAGAAGAGTTTGCAAAGGAAATCACTGAAATAGCAGCAGCCTTTTGTTTCTATTGTTTGACTGACAGAATTAACAGGACTTTAAAATGACAAAAACACAGCTGGAAAGCAGAAGCAAGTAAAAATGATACCATGAAATAGTGCAGCTTGAAGTCACCCTACGTGTTAACAGTATATCATCTGCCATTTCACACTTTTACGAAACCATGAACATGACCTTAACCCTGCCCCAGGCTTTATTCATTTTCTATGTATTACATGACATGTGAACATGAAATATGCCTGAAGTGACTTTCTATTTATAGCCACTCTAGTGATATAGAATAATAATAAAAAAAATCCTTCACTACTGTCACTACCGGTCTTTAGTTTCCATTTTCTTTGAAGAATATCATAACATGAGTCTGAAAGGCTGTGCTCCCCTTTTAGTGGGATTTTCCAGTTTGTTTGCTGGGTGAATTCAGCAGGCTGGACATCAGAGGGTCAGCGTGAGAAAAAGAAGCTGCTGCGTTTATCAAAAAGAAGAATTAAAATGGCTGTTAATGTTTTTTGTTTTGTTTTATGTTTTACTGTACAATTATCAAAACACCGTCAAACATGAACAACTGGGGTTTCCCACCAAGCCGTGGTTTATAAAGTGTAGCAAGTTTAACGGATGAGCAGGAAACCACTGGAAAATCACTAATTAGCCTTTCAAAACAAAAGCATCAATCCAGTCAATAAGAATTAAGCTAATTGTTTAGTGCTCTGCTACACTTATAACTACTGTATGGAAAAGAACTACTGACTCCGACTTCTGTTGACCTTTATGATCAATTAAATATAATACTCATAAACTTAAAAATTAAATATAAAGAAAATATTCATACATATCTCAGTAAAATGCAGAGATTCATAAAGACTGCAGAGTCTGGACGAAATGTCAGAAGAAAGCTTCGCCAATTTGGGTCATTCAGAATTGCAAGGTGGAACATTTTCTGTGTGACTTCATGAGGTGTAATTCTACACAGCACACAGAGAGTGTTCACACTGTGCAATTTGGTAGATTTTTTTTTAACACCAGTCAAGCCCCCATTTTTCAGCTTGCAGGAACAATTGTCCAAAAGCTTCAGGTTAACAAAAAAAAATAAAATAAAATAAAACGACACTTTTGAGGAAGTAGACGTTTCCTCAAGCTGCTCTAGCATCTACGTTTTTCCACTAAAATGTATGACTTTTGTAGAGAAAAACAACATTTGTGCTCAAGCTTAGATGGCTCCTGACATAAACACTAATTAAATATCTGTTCACATCTATTGCTTACAAACTAAAGATGTGATTTGGCTTCGATGTCAAATATAAAATGCATGTCTCCACATTTCACACAGGAAACTACAAAGCCACAACAAGCTATCTACATAACCGTTTTCAGATCCCAGAATGAGACCTTTAATGTAGTGTTGTGAGTGCATCACTGAGAGATAGAATGATCTGGGAAGAGAAATATAGCTTTCTGACGCTGAAATCTTGAAAGTGGTTTGACTTTCAAGACGGCTTTTATTTTGAAACTCTCACCCGGATGTCCAGGCTGGTGGGGTATTCCAGTTAGCTTAAAAGCAGCGCGATCCTCGAGTCAGAGCGAAAGTTGTCTCCGCTTGGAAAAGTGGTGAGACGGGACCCTGCTGTTCGCACCGCCGTTACTTCGCGAGCTTTCTCCCGCAGAGATGAGGCGGAAGGAGAAGAGGCTGCTGCAGTTCGCCGGGCTGCTCATAGCGGCTCTGTTATTCCTCCCTAACGTCGGGTTGTGGTCTTTGTACAGGGACCGAGTGTTTGACAACTCTCTCAACACAGTGGATGCACCGATACAGGTAAGAGAAGCTCGGCTTTAATGCTCCTCGTGTCACGCAGGGGTGCTGGGACTTTAAAGGCAGTCTTTAAAAAAACATACATGCATCGTGTTTCCTCACACTGTGTCCGCTTGTTCTCGGTTTAAGAGACAAGCAGGGAGACGGTGTAGCTTCGGTTCACTCTCGTTGAGACTGGGACAGCTGAAACAAAGACCACGCTCTCATACAGGTGACTTTTAAACTGACAGAAAACCCAAGAGAATTCACTTCAAGTAAGGAAAATCTGTAATGCAAAATCTTCCATATATGGTGTAAAATCAGGATCAGGTTCAGGATAATGGAGTGAGACATGAAATTTCCAACACAGTGTAGCACAGTGTTGTTTAAGGTAGCCGTCATTCACTCAAAATAGTGATACTTGCTGTAGAATTTGAAGAAGAATGAGATTACAAAGCAACCTTATCCTTACTTTAAACTCTTGTAAAGTGTGGACAGAGCGTAATTTCAGTAGACTGGTTGAGAAAGGGAAATCTGGAACAGAGAAAAAATCCATATAGGCGACTTCAAAAGTGGGCAATATGGAAAAAAAATACTAGCAAACGATTGAGAATATTCATAAGACACATTCTTTTACCAGTATCTTGACCCCCCCCCCCCAAAAAAAACATTAATAAAGATTCCCAGGGGTTCCCAGGTTCAGCACCATGGACAGCGTCCAAGCGCTGCTCATGTTCAGCACCATGGACAGAGCCAAGGCACCTAAAGGATCGCAAGACAAAGTTTGTTGGCTGCAGGACGATTTCAGCACTATTGCTTTATTTCAACACGTAAAACAATGAGATGTGCAACAGACTGGCATTCAAAGTTAATCATCTTCACTGTCTGGATATTGATCTCTTCTGTGCTGTGCTTGGTTTAGTGTAGTGGAACTGAGAGTTTTCTTTATAATGAACAAATTTAGATGCTTTCATTGTGGGATCATACATGCTTCAGCATGAGCTTACTGGCAGTCAGCTTTGAATCCCTCATCACTGATTTATATTAAGAGGAACTGATTTGTTGGCATGTCATATGAAGAATATTAAGGAGCATCTACCAGATTGTAAAATTATATTCATGACTATTCTTTCTGAGTGGCAGTATGAAAGTGCTTTGTCTTTTAAAACCATGATGATCCTGGTTGCTGTAGTGTCTGTACTGTATTCTATTTAAAAAAAAATAACATGGCATGCATTATTATTTTTTAAGGCTTCCACACCTGAGAGGCTGTGTACAAAAAAAAAAATAATCGTGGCGTGTGGCTGGCATGAGGCATCTGCTTGCCTTTTCAGGCACTTCCATTACAATTCAGCATTGTTGTAAAGTTATAAACATGGAGGATGTCGTGAATTTAAAAACACTTTTTCACTCCTACTTGAGATTGAGGTGCCTTTATTTGAGAATCGTATGTAGAAGGCATGTATTGAATGAAGAGCAGAGCAACACTGACTTCCTGCCCGTCAGTCATCGGCAAACGCTTCAATGCGCCTCACCTCTAATAACAGAGACAAGACAAATGTTTATGCAGCAAGCTTCCAGCAGTGTCAAGGAGGTTCTCTTTTTCTCTCTTGTAAATTATAAAATGAAAACAGAGGAAGGCTGCTAATGCTCATACTGCTGACAGGCTTTCAGAATTTAAAATCGGTCCACTGAAATTGTTCTCTTGAATTAATTTTCTCTTGATTGGTAGTCCTTTAAGTGAGAAGAAGTGGCTGTCATAAAAAAAAAAAAAAGCTTCAACATTGCAAATCCATTTAAAACTTTTTTCATTGAATTTAGACTCAACATATCCAGCGTCTCTGTACATAATACTTTCACAAAACCATTCATTCCTTCTGCATGTGTGAGAAGAAAAGCCACATGTTCATCATCAAATTCAAACTGAAAGCATGAAACAGTTTTTTTTCCTTCAAAATCCCTTCAGTGATGAAGATATGGCAGCTCAGTTTCTCTGAGGGATTGAACAACATTCAAAACCATGAAGTAAAAATTACCACTTAAGCATGATTTATGTGTAGATTTGTGGATTGCCAATCTGCATTAATGTTGTTGCATTCAGTCATCAGTGTAAGGTTCCCAATCAAGGCTCTCCTGTTATTGATGCTTGCATCGATTTCTCTGTTCCATTCCCACTGTTGCAGCAGAGTAGATGAGAGCCAGTGATTAGAATTGATCATCTACTGCCTGACATATTCAGTTCCCTTTTACTGAACAGAGAAATCTACCTCTTTGGCTGTAGCCAGTGCCAATTATGAAAATTTGAAATTCATATAGTGAGAAAGTTCCCTTTTTTTTTTAGCATTAAAAACACTTGTTTACTGTCTGGCTCTAAAAAGGGTTTGGCCTGTCTGGATATTTTCCCCTTCATAACAGCTCTGCCTGGTGTGAATTTTATAACTTATCCACCTGGATGCTGCAGTGCGGGCTGTGGCTCATTTTACCGACAGCCGTCCCGATACATGAGTGAATAAACTGGATGTTTCTGCCACGTCTGTGCTGCTGGTACCTGTTGAAGCCTTTTAATGGACTTATCTGTCTAATATTATAGTCGAAGAAATCTGAGCTTCAGTTTTACTCAGTGAAAATTTAGTATTTTATTAGTTTGTAACGATGATTAGTAGGTCATCCATCCATGTCTTTGTGTTGTGCCTATACAGTTTGCAGATGCAGCATGACTTTTGTCTTCACAAAACCAACATGTCAGGGGCAAAAATGCTAATTCAAAACTAGTGGGTGATGTCACAGTGGCTCAATCCATTTAATATAGTGTCTATGACAGAAATGGCTCCCTGTCCATTTTTCAATTTAACAGCTAAACAGTAAGGAAAATATTAGGGCCACTCACTGAAGATTAGAATAATAATAATAATACGATTTATAACTCTGAATTTTAGAGATTCAAGTTGTAAATTTATGAAAATAATTACTTAAGAAAGAAAAATTGAGTTTTTATATTTTTCACTCAAGGATCCATACGCTGAACCTAGTAAAAAGAGCTTTTACTCAGTAACTTTTGAGTGACCGCTTAATAAGTGCCAGACCTCTAGTTCAATAAGGAGAGATCACTTGGAAGAATTGAACATTTTTTATTGAGATAGAGGAATTAATGTATTTGGCGATTAGACTCCAATAACCCATCTTGGAAGAATGAAATTCCAGTGGTGATAGGATTTTAGGACAGGACCCTCTGGAGTGGTTGGTGGTGGTGGTGAAGATGAAGACTGAGGCTTGATGGATGGAGCTCTGACTGAGGTGCCTGTGAAGTGGAGATGTGGAGAAGGTTGGTTGCACAAATGAAAGTCTGAAAGGGAGGATGACGTAGAAGCAGAGGCTGATTGGCTCAAAGAAGGCGGGCAAGAAGATGACTGGACTAGAGTAATGATGACGGTATTGAGATTGACAGCGTGGGAAAGAGGTAGTAATGTAGAGAACACAGACAAACCCCCGGGGAAAGCAGCCAGATGACTGATCACAGATCTTCTTTATGAACTTACGCATAAGCTTCATTAGATATGGACGGGAATAGGGCAGGGCAATATGGCCAAAAATATTTATCACAATATATATTTGAAAATTTGCGATAACGATATAACTGACGATATAATTGACGCGAGACAAAATACTTTACAACTCCACAACTTTATTAGTGCAAAAAAAAAAAAACCCATCAATGTATTTTTACTTAAACAAGCAGCTGTTTTTTATGTGCATTAAAGCTATATAAAAATTTAACAGTGCAAATGCAAATTCCTAGCTGACAGTTTCACCAAAAGGCATTTCCATTCTAAAAGGGCCGACATATCCTGAGCATAACCATGTATAATATAACGCCATAATCGCGTTAACGCGGCAAATCTCCGTTAGCGAGTTAACGCGGATCGCCCCGTGTGTGGGGCTGGACGGCGCTAACGTGTTGACGCCGTGCAGCCCCAGGTTTTTTTCGGCCCGCTTGCGTGTTCTACCAAAAATTGTGCTTTGGTGGGTATCTGACGGACGAAAACCAAACCAGTTCCACGCTGCTGAAGTTGGCACCATTTTTACAAACCATTCTGGTTCATCTGTTTCATTTAAGGATCCGCTTTCGCCCTTCTCATTCTCCGTCGCCACCATGCTTTTTCCGCCATGTGCGTATGAAAACAAAGGCACTGCGCATGCACGTTTTACCCATATTCTATCACAATATTTCATTTTCTTATCGTTGCCTAACGTTATACCGGTATTACCGTGAACGGTATGATATGGCCCAGCCCTAGACAGGAATATATTCTTAGAAAGAGTTAATTGTGTCAAAGATATTAAACTAACAGTTTTTAATACAATAAACTAGAATTATTAAATGCATTTAAGGGATGTTGAGTTAGGACAGAGTTCTTGTTAGGAAAAAATAAAGCAGCCCTGAATGCAGGATACCATGGAGGTGGATAATAATAATTCACTGAAATTATCAAAGACAGCAAAAAGGACTACAGGACATGGCAGGAGATCCAGAATAAAGGTAATCAGGATACTAACAAGGCGATGTGATAGCAACAAGGGGAGAGGAAAGATAACACACACACACGCACACACAAGGCAGACAGAACACAGGTGAAAACAATCACATAGAGTGAAATCTGACACCGGTGGAAACAATTAGAGAACCTGAGCGAAATAAAGACATGAATTCAGGGACCTGGAGAAATGCAAGGAAAAGCAATTAACAAAATAAAACAGGAAGTGGAAATGGATAGTAACATAGGCAAGACAGGGAGACAGGAGAAAACAGGGAACACTAGGAATATTTATATAAACATCCATGACACCTGTCATGTTTCTACACCTTATAACGGCCAAACAAAATGAAACATATTGAGATCACACTCTCTGTACATAAATATCAATAGTGTGCTTTCTTAATCATGTCTCCCTTAAAAAAAGAGAATTTAAGGGAATTCCTGACTTATAAAGAAAAGGTTAAAAACATGTTAAGTATAAATAAAAAGAATGCTCGTGGTAAAACTTAGGACATCTAACGTAACGTAATATGCAACTAAGTAAGCAACAAGTTAATGGGGAATATTTGTGCATTAAAATAGTGTGTTTCCAATTTTTATGTAATTTAGATACATGAATCTCTTTGTGGTGGTGTTTGGAAAAATTTATTTCCTCTGTAAAAAAGCTGAAGTAAGTTTTTTTGATGCAAAACAAATTTCATTTCATATCATGCTGAGAGAACATCAAACATCACAACACTAATGCTTTCTGATTTACTCGTGCTGCGTTCATGTCATGTGGGATTGAAGTTAGAGGTGAAAAAGCTTGTCATTTACCACTTAGATGAGTTTACAACATCAGGAAACTTAAGAGGCTTGTGCAGTTGTAGATTTGGTAGTGTGAATGTTAAACAACACTCTGAATGGGCGGAGAGGCGCATAAAGTGTTAATTTCGCATTTAATTCCCTTGATCAGGGATTTTAGTTAATGTGAGGTGTCTAATTGTTTTTCTTTTTATGCATTTGATATATTGGAGCTAGCAGAAAAATCTGAGTCATCGAACACGCTCGCTGTTGTGAATTAGGAAGCCAGTTTACTCCCACTTGACATAAAGTGCCATTATTTCAGTATCGTGTGTACTGAAAGGCATGCACTGAGTGAAAAGGAGCGAGACAAACGGGTTAGGTTGCCAGCACATCATCAGCCAACCCTAACATTTATCTTATTTTAACCTTTAATGGCACAGAAACTCCTTTACACTGTTGGAAACCGGCTGCAGACATTCATCTTGTCTTCTGTTTGTTTCTTGTAAACTTTTAATAGCTAAAGACAAATGGAACAAAAAACAAATAAGGGCAAAAGAAAGGAACAATATGTGTGTCCGTGCTCGGCGTCTGAGTGCTCCCTGTGGGCTGTTATGGCTTCACTGAAGTAGATAAAAATCAATACTCTAATCCCATTCAGGCTTTTCCCACATAAGTCTTGTTAGAGACATTTGTAGCTGATATTTTCTTCCCCTTGTTGGTTTCTGTCTGCTTCACTTGTAGACAACACATCGCTTAAACCATCAGAATGAGATCAGAGTGTATTCAATACAAACAGGGTGAGCCACAGTCTCATTCATAACCAATCTGTCCCACTGATGTATTAGATATAACAGAATATAAATGAACAACATTCACATTTGTTTTTTTAGATGGATTCACCCAGGGAGCAGGACAAGAAGGTTTTCTGCTGTTATGTCCTCATTTGCATTCATTTCCACTTTTTCATATCCACATTACTGCGATTAGCCCTGGGGCACTTCAGCATGGGGAATCTGAACTTTGCATTTCTGCCTGACCCTCAGTCATGAAACCATAAAGAGTAACAAAACATCATTTGGGAATTCTCAAACCACTCCCAGGACCTAGGACTCATCTCCACAATTTATGTGTAGATTCAGTCACAGCTATAATATCTCGAACTGGTAGAATTAAAGCCAACAGTCTTTCCACAGCTTTGCACCACCAAGGTTAAGGATTTCCACTTAAGAGCATGCCTTACATTTGATTTACACTGAACAGAAAATTACTGACATGCTTACTCTGTCCTGTTGTGGCTTCCTTCTTCCCTTATTTTTATCACTTAGTCAGTTCTTAACCCCTCAAACCCTAGCTTATTATTCGAAATTTCCACTTGAAAATATCCCAGAATTTTGTCAATAACAACTTAAAGTAAAAATGTAAGGTCAAAATGGACAACCTTGGGCTCTTTCACTGAAAGACACTTGGGAAAGCTGAGGCACACTGATGTGATTTAACCTAAAAATTCTCAACACTGCGACACTGAAAACATTTCTTTGCGATATGTTGTTCTTTATTCCCTCTAGATTTGGTTGTCATTGCAGTAATATGTAGCCTGTTCAGGCAATTTCCCATGCTTTGTGACAAACAGCAAAGCATGGCAAGCACAGAGGTGTATTCATACCAATCACGGTCTGTACCCAGGACAGGGGTCTTTTTTAAATGATCTTTATTTACTAGTTCAGTAGTGAAGAGTAGGCAGGAAAGAGGGAAAGAGAGAGCGGGGGAGGGCATGTAGCAAAGGGCTGCTACATTTCAGCCATGTAACATGTTGTCACCTGCTTGACCAGTGACCTAAACTGACACCTGAGACCTGAGTGGTTTTCAAGGAGAATGAGGCAAACTCGTAAGCAATATGTTTACATGCAATATGAATGTTGTGTGAACGAATGCTCTGTGTTTGAACCGTCAGCCCTACTTTCACTGAGTGCTGAATGAGACTAATCACTTAACGCGACTGAAAGCTTTGGCTGCACCTGTTGTTCCGCACTTCAGCACTTTGTCTATGCTTTGTTGCTTAGTGTTGAATTTCCATTTTATTACTATACTGAAAAGGTTTTATTCTGAAAAGAAACAAAAAATCCACTGTTTGATTTAAAAACAAAATGGCCTTGAGATAACTGTACTCACCAGTGTGGCTAAATGCCTTTCAGCAGCACAGTGACAGCTCTTTCTATTAAACCAATTGATTTGCTCCTCTTAACCATACCGAGCATTGATCGCTGTAGTAAAGGAAGGAACAACCTGTCTCTGTGTTCTCTGCTCAAAAAAGAGAACCCAGCGTGACTCTGGCCTGGCAAATCAGGCTAAGTCGATGCTTTCGATGGGGCAGATAGAGAGCGTGTGGGATTAGGGAAGCCACTGCAAGTCACATCTGTTTCTTTAGTTAGTGGCAGCAAAGCTGAAAGGCAACAAGCAAAGCAAAGTCACTCATCTGTATATGTCTCATTCCTTATTTATTGCTGAATTATTGCTTGTTTCCTCTGTGATGTGAAACATCACAAATTCCAGTTTGTAGTGAGAACAGGGAGTTACGGACTCACCTCAGTGATTATTTAAGCTTTAGTGTAGTGAAAGTTCTTCGGTTGTAGTTGAACATTCATTTGTTTTCTCACCTGGAGGTAAACCTGTTCTCCATTTTAGTGGACTTCTGAAGCTTAGCGCTGGTCTGTGCTCGGGGGCTGATATTGGGGCCTTTCTGCCAGCTTTGCCTCTGGCTATAGACGCGACAGGAAGCTGCTCTTTGAGCTTGCAGCACCAGAAATCCTGTGCGGTGACCATTAAGTACTGCTTCTTTGCTGCTTTCCTCTCCCTCAGACATTTTAGTAAGGAGCTTATATGAACAGCTGATGTGAATTTACACTACAGCCAGTGGAGGCTGTCATCCCAGCATTGCCAGCATATTATGCAGGGTGTGTTTTTGTGGTATTTGTCTTGTATTTTTTTTTTAAATAACCCAAACCATTGGAAATAAATACAGTTTAGATCATCCTGTTAAAAATAACAAACAACATTAAATTAAATTTTTATTTATTGTCTTTACCTTATAATAAATCACCCTGAGATGATGTTTGTTGTGATTTGATGTGAATTGATTACTGATTGAATTACTTTCAACCACTGTTATTTAAAGGTTAGCATTGTCATCCCACAACAGCAAGGTCGAGGGTTTGAATCCAGAGCAGGCTAGCGCATTTCATTCTGTGTACACTTTATATATTTTATCTGTTCCTATGTGGGTTCTCTCTAGTTAAGTCTCATGTTAGGCCTCAGTTACACAGGCCTAGTTGGCCTGCTGGCAATCTCTGGTTGCTAGTGAAAAATGTGTATAATCCTTGGTGAGTGATTGGTGGCTGTCCCTGAGTGGAATTTGTTACAAAAAGGGTGCTAGACCAAAAACCTTGTTGTGAAGTTGTCGCTAGCAGATTGTCTCAGTCACCTTTGGTTTTCACTGAACTTGGTGAAACTTGAAAAAGTGTGATGCAAACTGGAAACAGAACATTTACCTTCAGAGTAATAGTGGTACCTTTTTAGTACCACCTTTTTAGTGATTTTAGTAGTAAGGCACCACTTTTACTTTGAAGGTGAACAGACTCCATTTGGGTTACACTCCTCAGTTTCCTACCATTTAGCAAGTAGCTGGTGATTATCAGCGAAGTTATTGTCCATACAAAGTTGTATCAGCTGAAGCAATCTGATAGCAACCAAATCAATAACAAGCGACATTTTGGTGCAGTACCGTATTACCTCTTTGCAGTCATCTAGTTCAATTCAGTTTTATTTATACAGCACCAAATCACAATAACAGTCGCCTCAAGGCGCTTTATATTGTAAGGTAGACCCTACAATTTTTATTTTTTTTACCAACAGTTGGTTACCAGTGAGTAACTGACTGGTCCAGCCCTGTGTGACTGGATCTTTAGCAATTGATTTCACAGCCACTGCTCATAAACTCTAGCGCCCCCTCATAATCAGTTGTGGAATATTAATTTTTCCTTAGTGTCCAGTGTTTACCAGGTTCATAGTTTAACTTGTGGTTTTAAATTGGTTGTAGGTGTAAATGTGAGTGTGAATCACTATATGTCTCTATGTATTAGCCAGCTACCCTGCAGCCCTGAAAGGGCCAAACGGCTAACAAAAAATGACAAGAATGCAAAGCACCAGACCGATCACACTGAAGTCCCATTAATACAACAGAAGCTCAGTTAGAGTGACTTCGTTAGCTCGGTTCAGTGGATGGCAGCTGCTGTAATGCATCTCGGTTTGTTGTGACTGCACCTTTAGATTTTTGCTGATTCTGAAGACAAAGAGCCAAAAAAACCTGCAGCGTTGATTTGGCCCAGAGTTCCATGTGCTTACAGCAGAATGGAAGCAAGCACTGAAACAGGCAAATGTCTTTTAGCAGTAGTGTATGCTTGTAGCTTGCAGCTTCTTATTGGCAAAGCACACCTGATCCAGGTAATCAGCAGCAGGTAGGGCAGGGATATCTCAAAAACAAGCAGGATACTGGCCCTCGAGGACTGGAGTTTGACACCCCTGCTTTAAGCTGTGTGGGGAAAACACTGCATTCAGCTCTTCACCAGAACTATTCTTAACCATTTCTTAATGAGGACTATTGAAGTTCTTTCTTTTTCTGTGTACAAATATCCAGCTGACTTTGTGTATCTTAGATTGAACCTCCTAGTGAGTCCTTTTTCTGTTCTTTGTTGCGTTGTAATATGAAACATGAGCCGATACAAACTCTACACACTGAAATAAGTAGTAGACAATACAGAAAGACGTCTGTGGTGGTTGAACATTTAATTCTACAATGAGTCTGTTGGTTTAAGGCTTTCTGACAGCCTGCAGTATGTCCATTTAGCCACAATAATATTTGTGAGATCAGGCTCTGATGATGAGAAAAAGAACTGTTCTTTGCAAATGAAGCCACCGAGTGAAGCACTTTTTGAAAGAGTAAAGTAAGTCCCTGCCAATTTTTCTTGTTGCTTTTGGGAAAAACAACAAACCTTTGTATACATTCCACATATCTTCATCTTTGATTTCTCTCTGATTTGACCAAAGAAAGGAGCAAGAGCCTTTATCTGGTCTTCATGTTGCTTTGTGGGAGCAGCAGGCGGTCCCAAAAAATTCTGTAAGACCAGTGTTTGTGTCGTAATCCATCAATAACTGAGCGGAAAGTCTGAAACCACAGGAAGCAGAGAACTCCGTGAGTCCTGGCCTCTCTGTGGTCCTCTGCCTGCTCTCTCCATCTCAGCAGGACTTTGGATAATGACTCCTTTTGGGAGATAATGGACTGTGCAGTGGCCTTGCTGAGCTCCTCTGCAAGGGGAGTTTGGAGTGCCTCGCTGCAGGGACCACTGTCGGGAGGTCCTCTGCCTCAAGCTCATGTCTAGCTCAGATGAGAAAGAGAGCAGAAGCCTAGAGGGATTTGCATGTGAGTCACAATGAGGTTAATCAGCCAGAAGCATAGTCTAGATCTTTTGCAACTTACCTGAAATAGCAGAGTACTATTTTGTAACTGTGGCTCTCATGACTCAAGTAACATAACAGTATTACTCAGTGGATACCTGAAGTGTTGCTAAAAGTGTTGTTTAAAGGCTGTGAGTTTTGTAGAGTGTGTTAGCTGGCAAAGAAAAAAACAAGCACAAAGATGCTTTATACACAGAATCATGACCCATTAATTACTTTTGGTGCTTCTGATTGTACAGTTGTACGATTGTAAGGTGGGAATGGATTTTTAAGTGAACAGAGAGGTTTTGTTTTCTTAGGAGACGAAAAAAGGGATTTTGACCCTCTAGCTCAGATCAACTTGTCTGTCAAGTTGCTAAAGATGGTGGAAGAGAAGAAGAGGGTAAAGCAAAACAGGAAAAGCAGGTAATTGTATCACACGAGGGGAGTATTGACCCAATGTGATCTGATTCATCTTCCTCGCAGAATGAATAGCCAGCACTGTTCTTATCAGATGCACTGCTCAGCTGGTAATACTTTCTTTTTCTTCATGCCAGACAAAAGCAGTCCAATAGCATTTATCTGTCTTTCATTGTTCCCGCTGACTCTTTGTTTAGAACAGATCAGAAAGTGGCAGAAAATCAGCAAACCATCTGTTTTCAAGTTGGTGGAATAAAATTACGGCGCAAGTCCAACAGCTTCTGGTACTGATGGTGATCTTGAGCCATCATCTTATGAAAAAGGAAGCATAAAGCTTAGAATAAAACTAGGAGCCACTTTTGATATTTATAATCTTTATTACTAGAGGGACATGAAAATATCTGAAGAGCTGAAATATGCCTGAAGTTTGTGTCATTGGAGGAAGTCTTTCTGAGTCCTTTTTTTTTTTTTTTTTTTTTTTTTTTACAAAAAAAAAAAAAATTATTGTTTTTTTTA
>VUQG01026580.1:0-10745 GCA_015106755.1 Etia nguti | reverse complement strand
TGTTTGTTTGCCAAAACTCATCAGAACATGTATCTAGTACCTAGTGTATCTTTTTAGGTTTGTTATTTTTCAAATTCTATATTTATTAAGTTATGCAGGCTTGTTTGCACAACAAGGCTAAATAATTATATAAACCTGAATATATATAAATATATATAAATCTGAATCTAAATAGTGTACTTTGGTAGAATTAAAAAAAAAGTGTAGTGCAGGTCTATGATGATTTTTAGTGCTACTATCATCTAGTTTTGATTCTGGTTCTGTCTTGGTTAAGTCGTAGGTAGTCCTGATTTTGAACTGTTGTAGTCCTGTTTTAATTCTGGATCAGTTCTGGGTCTGGTTGAATTGGGGTTTAGTCCTCGTGTCTTGATACAGCCCTGATTTTGTTCTGCCTTGCTGCTTAATTAAAAAACTAGTTTAAGGTGTCCTGCATATGTGATATATATTTTTTTTCCTATATGAAGTCATTCTTTTTTGAACAAAACTCAAAACACAGCCTAATAAATCTTTCAGTCATTTCTCACCCCACTTTGCAGTTATTTATTTGTAAAAAAATGTTTGGAATCATGTATGACTTTCGTTCCACTTCTCAAGTGTATACCACTTTGTATTGGTCTTTCACGTGGAATTCCAATAAAATTGATTCATGTTTGTGGCTGTAATGTGACAAAATGTGGAAAAGTTCAAGGGGGCCAAATACTTTTGCAAGCCACTGTATCTTCATAGACTTGATGAATTAAGTGGTTATATAATTTAAAAACTGTAATTCCGACAGATTTTAAAGAAGCTGTAAGCTCACCTAGCCAAAACCCCAACAATGCTAAAAAGACAGTTGCACTCTGTTTCTACGAGTCCTGATTGTATGTGAACCAAGTGTGATTCCCGCCCTCTGATCTGGGAGCTGGTAGCAAAGTTGATGCGACTCTTATGCAGATCTGCCGGTCTGAAAGTGGATCTGGGAGCTAAGTCGCTTGCTATCTGGGTACAGTATTTTATTTGAATATTTTTTCTTGTTTGCCTATTTTTCAAAAGAAAACCCTTGTGATTTCTGTCATCTTTTACTGTATTTTTCTTTATTGTTTTAGATGATGTATTGATTAAACCAAATATCAACATTTCACTGCATTTTTATTACAAGAATATGAACATACAGTGCATATTTACACTATGCCCGGCTGGCTGTGCATTGTGAGTGTCTCTTATTTGATAGTTCAAAAGTTGGCAACCCTAAGTGCTACAAACCAGCAAATAAATCCTAATAGTTTTCATATATCGATACTAATTAGCTACTCTTTTATCAGGTCCTGAATCCTGAGCACAAAGATGCTAGCTTGTGTTGTGTTATTAGCGATGGGAAATCCTGGGGAGTTACAACTTGTCTCTGCTGGTGAGAAACAGTTTCCTGCAGGAAACGGCAGCAGCAGGCTCTTACCAGACTCCAACGTCTAACAGCGGGCCGACAATAGGTGATTACACAACATCACAATAGATTAAAACCCTCACTTCTAGCTCAGTGTTGCCTTGAAAGATCGATGTTTTTCTTTTATTTGATCGTAATTCTGTTTTAAATAGTGCAATTTCACCCAGTGGCCCACACAGTCTCATGGATTCACAGATTTGTCCTGTTCTGTGCCATTGTCCTGTTTAAAACCCGTTCAAGTTCTGGAAAAGGCGCCACCTAGTGTTGAGCCACAGAATGACAGAGACGTTAAAATAAAAACTCAGACTCGTAGATATAGACGAAATGAACAACATTTATTCTGAAAGGCACAAATCTGACTGCTAAGCTGTAATATTACATTCAAAGGATACATTCAGTGTCATAAAATAAACTCAGGTATGAACAGAAAGTTAAAAAACAGAGGAGGAATCACAACAAATAAGAGTTGGATATGAAGAAAAGCAGAGTTTTCTAAATGTTTGAGAACGAGACAAAATTAAAACTGAAAAACTGAATTTCATCAATGCTTAAATGAGGATGTGAAAACCTCTGAAAAGTTTCAATTCTTAATCCTGGAAATCACCCGTGAGCAGATCGCATCAATGCAGACTACTCGAACAGCTCTGATATGAATGAAATGACAAACAGCAAATTAACATTAAAAATACATTCTTAAGTACAAAACGTTAAAAAAAAGATTTAAAACATGCCTGCAGTCTCATGTAGGTGATGGAGCCTATCAGCTGTTGTTTTTCGGTAGGTTTTAATGGTCAATGTCCAGTTAGTCTGCTGAGGAACCTTCTAACGGGTCAGGGGTCAGGGTTAGGCTCGTCCCTTTTTATGGATATCTTTTACTGTGTGACACACTTACATGACAGAATCACTGTAAAATTGATCATCTGGCTGGAACACAACCAAACTCTAAGCCCGACCCCTGACCCTGATGACCACTACTTCAGGCCATGCCGGCCATCATTTATGGATCTGCATCCATGGGCGGCGGCCGGCAGTGATTCCAGTAAAAACAGCTCATTCTATTCTATTACTATTATTGTCATTTTATATTATTGTTTTGTTTACTTTTATCCTGCTGCTAAACTAATTTCCCTTTTGGGACAATAAAGAATTTGAATTTGAAAGTTTTCACAAAGCAATCACAGACATTGTCACCAAACATGTTGGTTTCCAGTCTGATGATGTTTAGGAGACCAAACGGATTTGGAAGGTGTTGGTCTGACAACAAGTTTACTGCAGCGGCTGACCAGGTGTGTTGTGGATTGGACAATCCCGATCGCTCTTAATTTGAAAATTCATGTGCTCGCTGTTGGGGTTCTTGGTACTGATGATTACAGTGGGTTTAGTTCTGGTTCTGTTCTGGAGGATCTCTCTAACCAGAAGGTGCAGCAGGTGGAGAATTGGTTCATGAGCAGAACCAGGACCAGGAGTCGTAGTTCAGCTGTGGGAGGAGGGACTCACTGGAATAGCAGCTGATTATTGCTGCCTATGCAGGTCACACGGCTATTTTACCTGAGCACAGGAATATGTCAGCTGTGCAGGACTGAACATCAGAACCTGTTTCAGCATCCTTTCTGAGACTTTCAGAGGACAGGAAACACTCGGCCTGGTGGCAATTTTCCAGTCTCCATCAGTCTTTTCAGGAACACATCAGTCAGAGAAAGTCTTCAAGGTCATTTTTATCCTCGCTCATCATCATCTGCAGCTGCAGGAGATGATGAGCTCTGGGGTTCATTTGTGTAGTACAGACAGCAGGAGGCTCTGTGGTGGACTCGTCTTCAGTCATCACTCACAAAATAATCACAAAAGAAAGAAAATGCAGGAGTTGGAATATTTCACGATTAAAAAAAGGAAGTAGAACAAGAGGTGCAGCAATGGGTTAGATCTCTTTATCTTCAAAATATTTCGCTCTGGATTAAGAATCTCGTTGGTGCGACAGAAGTGAGTCAGGATCGGTGTTAGAGACCTGGAGCTTCAGAGATCAACCCACGGATGTCTTCACATGGTGAAAGAAGCGCCACTGTTGCTGGACCCATCCATTGAGCGCCGAGTGGAGGACATGTAGAAGTCGGAGGTGACTCTGGAGAAGCGGCGTGGGGCCATGTACTTCTTTCCAAGACACCACAGGTCCCTGAAGATCCTCCTGAAGTGGTTCCTGAAGTTCACCCCCACGAAGGCATACAGCACCGGGTTCAGGCAGCAGTGCATGTAAGCAATGGTCTGCAACACCATTTTGGCCATCTCCAGCATGTCCGCCTCTTCACACGAGAGCTCCTGAAACAGGTTGACCGTGTCGTACAGCAGCACTATGTTGTAGGGCAGGTGGCAGATGATGAAAACGGCCACAACCACCAGCACCACCCGCACCGCTCTGTGTCGCTGGAAGTTTTTGGCCTTCAGCAGGGTGACGATGATGGCACTGTAGCAGAAGATCATGATGAAGAGTGGCAGGAAGAAACCCACGCTGATCTGGGTGCTGGGGATGCCCACCTTCACCGCAACAGCTGTTTCTGAGTCTTCAAACTTGAACTCACAAACGTAAGTTTGGTTATTAGGATCATCACTCAAGTGTGATGGCTTGTACCAGTTGTAGAAGTAGAAGCTGGGGATAGACAAGAGTATAGCGAAGATCCAGACAATAGCACAGATGATACGGCTGTATGACAGCGAGCGCAGTCTAAAGCTGCGCCGAGCCTGGACAATGGCAATGTAGCGGTCGGTGCTGATGCAGGCGAGCAGCAGCATGCCACTGTACAGGTTCACGCTGTAGGAGCCGCGCAGCAGCTTGCAGGCCACCTGCCCCATCGGCCACGACCACAGCTCGTTGTAGACTATGAATGGCAGCGCCAGCACGAACAGCAGGTCAGCGATGGCCACGTTGAACAAGTAAATGTCAGTCATGGACTTGGTCCTTTTGTAGAAGGCGTAGGTGACAATGACCAGGCTGTTTCCCACAAAGCCCAGGATGCAGATGATAGAGTGGATGTATGGGCCGATCACCTTCGCTGCACTCTGGTTGTTGGGAAATGAACAAAATCCATCATAATCTAGGTAACCACTGACATTATATTCATATTCATAGTAGGACATCGACATGGCGTATGATTGGTTTGACATCTTCATGATGTATGATTTGTTGGACATCTCTGTGGTGTATGATTGGTTAGACATCAAATCCTTTGCAGAGTAGATCACTGTAAAGCAAGCAGAGAGAAAACATCAAACTACGACAAAGGTGTCTGATGGACTCACAGTGAAACAAAGACCATGGCAAGAGGAAGACCTGAGAACACATGATGAAGAAGTCGTGTGGATGCTATAACATCTTCAGTTTGCACATTAATCAGCTCTGTATCTTCATAATAATTAAATAAAATCCACGTGTTCTTCAAGTGCATCTCTGTAAACACTTAGCAGCATTACTAAGGGCTGGTTCAGGTGCAGGTTCACCTGATCCCTAACTATAACTATATTAGCAAAAAGGAAAGTTTTAAACCTAATCTTAAAAGTAGAGATAGTGTCTGTCTCCTGAATCCAAACTGGAAGCTGGTTTCACAGAAGAGGGACCTGAAAACTGAAGGCTCTGCCTCCCATTCTACTTTTAAATACTCTAGGAACAACAAGTATCGTACAAGTTATAAATGCATGAACTAGTTTTTCAGCGTCACTCTGAGACAGGATATTTCTAATGGTATTGCACAGGAGAATTTAATTCTTCTTCTTCTTTTTCTTTTCTCAGCTCCTTTCTCTAGCTGGTCGATCATGTGCCTTCATCTTCTCCTATCCCAGCATCCTCCTCTGTCACACCAACCCTCTGCATGTCCTTCACTACATTCATGGACCTCCTCTGAGGTGTCCTCTTCTCCTCCTGCCTGGCAGCTCAATCTTCATCATCTTTTGTCCAATATATCCACTCTCACTCCTCTGCACATGTTCAAACCATCCATCACAGCAGGTCTCACTATCGTCTTCAAACCTTCCCTTTCACTCTTGCCTGCTCTTTCTTCCTCCTCTCCCATGCATGTATGATGTGAAGAAGTATTGGTCCCAGTACAGAACCCTGTGGGACTCCATGACTAACGCTGTGTGTGTGGACGACTCCGTTTTTTGGAGTCTATCAGAGAGAAACGACTCAAAGCAGCACAGTGTTTCTTTTAACACCAGTGTTTTGTTGCAGTGAAACTCTAGCAGGACGAGCACTACGATGAGTTCACTGTCTGAGGCCGTGAGACAGCAGAAAGCAGCCTGAGCTGGACACCCACAGACCTGTCTGTGGATCCCAGACCTGTCGTCCTAAACTACCCAAACTCTAAGAACTAAGTGTCACACCATTACCATAACTTTAACCAGAAGCAGGCGTGTTTCAGGCTGATGAAACAGCATTTCAAAATACCACAGTGACTCTTCTTATTCATTAATTTAAACAATGGTTTTGTTTATTTTGGTGAGGAAGCCTCACAGTGGGTGTAAGCTCCACAGTTTGTTTCTTTGAAACGTCCCGTTGTGCACTCAAATGCTCTAAATGTTCCCATTTTTCCATCGTCTCCCTTTGAGGAATCAGCAGTTTTTACCTCGTCAGAGGTTTTATCTCATTTTCATGTTTTTGCTGCTGTTCTCTGCATGTGTCACGCTCGTGTTCCTGCACTGTAACATGACTGGATCATTTTTATGTCATCATAAACTAGGCAAGAACCCCACGAGGCTCCCTCATTTGGGTTCTGAGCTCGATGTGATGGTAAGAGTTGGTGTTTGTCAGTGAGTTTTTACTCTAGAGTGAGATAGAAACAGCTTCTGAGGAAAGTCTGGAGTGATTTTTAAAGAGCAAACGTTCACGTCAGACGGTGTCAGTCACAAAAAGCTTTGAGATGTTAACGAGTGACACACTTTACAGCCTCCAGATTTCAGCGCTCACTCTCGCTCTGACTCGTACCCACTAAGCGGCGAGTCCTGAAACCTGAATGGGACTTTGACATGTTAAACATGTGAAAGTGGTGCAGAGGCCGGCTCCATCGAGCTGCTGCTGCTGGTAAACTCCGATGAAGACGTCCTCTTTGCGGTGCCAACGGTGCGCGCGTCACGCCATTTTCAGGTGTTTGAGCATTTGCAGGAAGTTTGCAGAAAAGAGGTCAGAAACAGCGAGTGACCCACTTCATGCATGCGTGGTTTCCCCCTCGGTTACTTCCCCCAAATCACAAGATGCTCCGCAGCAAAACGAACACCTCCCCCTCTTCATCTTCTTCTTCACATATTCACATTTTTATCTTCATATCAACGATTAAAGTTGAGCAGAACTAGCCAGGTGTTGGTCTACCTGACAGGCTTAGGTGTGTTTGTTTATCAAGGGTTTTACTGTAAATAAGAGAACTTCCTCCTAACCATGAGCTGCAGTTAGACGTCAATAAATGTCCAAATATCACGAAACGCTGCATGCAGAAAAAAGGCACGAGTCCATTTAACTTAACTAGATTTAACTTATTTTAATTAAATTGAATTACATTTCATGTAATTCAATTTAATTTAATTTAACTTAATTTTATTTGACCCCGTGTGAGTGAGGGAGCAGCTGAAAGTAGCTTTTATTCATCATCTTTTTAATATAATTTCGTTTTTCATTTTCATTTAATTTATTTTCATTTTTACATCTTTATGATCTTTTTACCTTTGTGTAATTTATTCTTATTTATTCTGCAGTCTGCTTTATTTTATTTTGCATCATATTGGATTTTTATACCTTTAGTTTTCTTTTAAACTTCATTTTTTACATTTTGTTTTATAGTCTGATTTAGTTTGAATTTTTTTTTTTATATTTTCTTCTATCTCTATTATTTTCTTAGGTTAAATTAATTAATTAATTTATTACCTTTTTAAGCTTTTGTTGTGATTTGGTATAAATAAAAAAATATAAATAAAATTAAACTGAATAATGTAGTCTATAGTTTTTATTCGACTGTCTTATTTTTATATCTTTATTGTGTTTTTAATTGATTTCTGATTTGATTGGTGCGTTTGTGCTTTAAATAAAGTTCAGTCAAGGCAGTAATCACAGGGCATCATGCACATCCGATGTTCTGCTGCGTGCGTCCTTCGGGGCAGCGCAGCGGATGAAATCGTCTGAGGTCTTCTGGACCTTTCGCTTCCCCGCAGGTGACATTTGAAATATGGGAAGTCTGAGGGGACAAATTAGAGCCGAGGGCCGCTGGGAGCAGAAGTGCAGAGCAGGAACCCGAGGCATTTGAGGAACTGTTTATTTCTCCTTTAAGATCAGTTTAACCTGCACGACACAGACGCCGCATCGCCGTCCCGCCGAGGATCATGGGAAGATTTCTCTTCTGCTTGTGCAGAAATGTGAGCCAGCGGTTCAGGACAGCTCAGAGCTCGCCTCTGCCTCTGCTCGCATTTTTATACTCAGAGTCCTTCTGAGAGCAGCCCCTTACCTGCACTCAGGCAGGCCAAAGGTCAAAGGTCATTGAACGTTTCTTGTTTCTGACGTGTGGAAAAGTTCAGGCTGCAGAAAACATGTTGAACTGATTTCAACAGTTTTTTTCTTTATTTTTCAAAGTTTAAAAATCAGATTTTTTTGTAAAAACTTGAATAAAGTAGAAAAAAAAAAGACGTTTATTATCTGCTTTGATGTTTCTGTTGAAGGTTGTTAACCTGCAGGTGACGGCGAGCGTTGTCGCGACCTCTTCAGCGAGCACAAACTTTATCTCGGAGTGATTTAACGACGATGTTTCTGAGCTGCAGAGACACTGCACAGCTGACGGACTCGGTTTCTCTTTGATTAAACTTTGTTCCTGACGCAGTGAAGATGATTTTAATGTGTGGTTTCTGCCCTCGTGCGAGCAGCTGACGGAACGTGCCATTCGCAGGAAAACGTCGTCTTATCGGTTCAATCTTTTCGAGATAAATCAACAGAAAACGCCTCGCTGCAGCACGCCTGATCTTATCTAAAAAATATCACACATTACATCATCTGACAGTTTAACCCCAAACTTACTGAAAAGCAGGAAAAACACACCTGAAGGTTCAAAGTGCCACCTCTGAGCTTCAGCCTCTGTTTCCAGCCTGAAACGTTGAAACAGTCTTCAGAGGAATGTGAAGAGAAGCTGAGGTCTGACTGTCCGAATCAGCGCTACAGCAAAAGCTCAAAGCACAGAAAACTCACAGGTGTGGCAGTGGATGATGAAGCCGGCTGCTGATGCCGCACAGGTGAGGACGAGGATGACGAGGGCGATGATGCAGCTGCACAGCATCCAACAAACACTAAACGCTGCGATTGAAGAGAAATACGAAGCAATGAGAAACCTCAGTGCGAGCCTTCCTCTTTACCCTGCCCTCTGTGTGTGTGTGTGTGTGCCCGGCCCAGCACACATTACTGTGACGTCCGCTCTTCGTCTCAGCTTCCTCTCACACTGTGATAAAAAATAAAAGTCTGAATTTTTCCATTTTTCTCCTGAAGGCCTCGTCAACTCGTCTTTATTCACACTGAACTTTATTTATACCTTCTGTGGAGACGGAGCTTAATAACATTCAGGGGTCGCTACTGTAAGATTAAAGGCTGTGTGTGTGTGTTTGCTGATAAAAATCATTTTGTATTATCTGCCGTGTCAGCTTCCTGTTGTGGTTCCTCTCGTGCTATCGGGGGTTAAAAGTGTCACAGCAGCATTACGTATGATTTATTTCTTGTAGTTTTGCTTCACCTCAGACGACTCTCAGACCATCTGTAAAGTTCAGACTCTCGGCTTTAATAAAGTTATTCACGGACTGCTCAGAATTACAGACGTGTCAGTAACATGTAGTAACACGGTCTGAGGCTATGGGCATGATTAAATGTCTAGATTTTATGTAAAATTACAGTGTAATTATATTTACATACAAACACATGTGGTAAGTAAGCTTAGGCAGTGTATAAAGAACATCATTATAAGCTCACATAGGCCCGCAGGTTTATTCTTTATTCTAAGGGAGAACAGTTCATATCTGAATATTCATATCTGTAAAAGAAAAGGAAAGCTGAATAAAAGGACATCCATCATGCACAGCAGCAGAGTGAATATTAAATAAAGATGTGAAAAGGAAGATTCCTTCCAAAACACGGCACACCCCCGTGGACAGACATTTATGATGTTAGAGGACAGACCTGCAGAGCCTGGAGAAATAGTTTGTTGCTTTATAACAAAGCCCTCCGTAAAGTTGGAACATCTTACTATTCATCACTGATTGATGAAAATAAGATCAACCCTAGGTTTCTCTTCAGCACTGTAGCCAGGCTTACAAAAAGTCAGAGTGAAAAAAAATGACTCATAATCATCTCACAGATGTAACATTATCTACAGCTACTTTCAGTACCATTCATATTCATTTAGAGTCTTTTTCTCCAATTGATCTTTCTGAGTTAACTTCAGTAATTACTTCCTCCAAATCATCAACATGTCTTTTAGACCAGCGGTCCCCAACCCCCGGGCTACGGACCGGAGTCGTTTGGTACCGAGTTGAGACTCGGGTGTGAAATTTATGGTTTTCAGGGTTTTATTGGTTTTTATTGTTATTTTTTTATCGTTTTTATCGTTAACTCAGTTTTCCTGGGTCTTTTCTGCTGTGTTATGAATAAATCTCTTTTTTTTTTTGGTACTGGTCGTGGTTTTATTTTGTTGTATTTATCTGCGACACCTTAAAGGCTGGTCCGTGAAAATATTATCGGACATAAACCGGTCCGTGGTGCAAAAAATGTTGGGGACCATTGTTTTGATCAACCTATCTCTAATAATCGGCTATGTACCACAGGCCTTCAAGCTGGCAGTAGTGAAACCGTTACGATTTAACTACTGCCATTACCATTGCTTAAAAAGCCATCTCTAGACCCAGCTGTCTTAGCTAATTATAATCTCTAACCTAGTAGCTGTAAAACAGGTTTCAGGTTTCAGAGCTCTTCACAGCACAGAAACAGCTTTAGTGAAGGTTACAAATGATCTTCTTATGGCCTCTGACAGTGGACTCATCTCTGTGCTTGTCCTGCTAGACCTCAGTGCAGCGTTCGATACTGTCAACCATAATATTCTATTAGAGCGATTAGAGCATGCTGTAGGTATTACAGGTACTGCGCTGCAGTGGTTTGTATCATATCTATCGAATAGACTCCAGTTTATTCATGTAAATGGAGAGTCCTCTTCACACACTAAGGTTAATTATGGAGTTCCACAGGGTTCAGTGCTAGGACCAATTCTGTTTACATTATACATGCTTCCCTTAGGCAGTATCATTAGAAGGCATAATATACATTTTCACTGCT
>VUQG01026579.1:0-18417 GCA_015106755.1 Etia nguti | reverse complement strand
GGTGAATACACAAGTTGTGTAAAGCGCTTTGAGTGCTCAGAAGAGAAGAAAAGCGCTATATAAGAACCAGTCCATTTACCAACAGAAGCCATCTATGTCCACTGTGAACGACTATCTTTGAACAGAGGCAGTGGTTTACAACGCCATCTGTAATCCAGTTTTGAGGTCCCTTCCCAGATGCCTTAATGCCCACTCACATCCTGGGCCTTCTGACCTCAGGAAATCACATGATAGGGTGGGGCTAGGTTTCACCCGAAACCTTGGCTGATTTTGACCTACACCCGTTTTCACACCTTGGCTCGTGTGATTAGGTAGAGGATCAACAGGGGGTTCATGACCCCCTTGGGGGACACTACCCTAGGATTTAAATCTGGGATTGTCCACCATTTGATCTTAGAACTGAAGAAGCTTCTCGGGTGAAACATCTTCAAGCAACTTAAAGAAGTCCAGACGCTTTTCTTTCCAAGCTCTTTAGACTACCATGACCTGGATGACTGAGAACCTTCACAGATGTCATAGTGATCTCATCACATTCTGTGGTAGGAAGTCATATATAGGAGTGAAATTCACACTCACAGGCTCACCTGGCTGCTTGTCCTCACCTCTGCAGTGCTGCCTTCTCTTCTAACCCTGCATGTTTCTAAGGTTAGTTTCTTTTTGTATGTTGTTCTTGTGGGTTTTGTCCTCAGATGTGGTTTGAATTATCTGCATGGTGCAGCTGGTCTGGTCTGTCTCTAGACAGTCCATGCTGCACCCACCTGTAAAAGGTGGAGGCTTACCAGGACGTATACAGCTCACAATTTCCTGGGTCTCTCTCAACTTCTCTGTAGAAGGGTTTCTCCGAGAAGGGGATGGCAGTGAGGCACAGCCCCCTGCGAGGCCCCCTCTTCTTAGGGAAACCCTCTGCAGAGGAGCCAAGCGAGCCAGGAACTTGTGAGTTGTGTATGTCCACTCAGGCAGCATTCATACCTGCTCTGTAGGCAGTTCCTGTCAGAAGGAGGGGGCTCAGCGGGGGCACTGGGGGGCGGAAGGCGGTGCCTCAGTCCCTCTCTCTTTCTGAGATTGTAAAAAAAACAGTTTTAACTTTATTTATATATACGGTTTATGTCCTCAGATGAGGTTTGAAATTTCCGTGTGGTGCAGCTGGTCTGGTCTGTACTAGACAGTCCAGGCTGCACCTACCTGTACAAGGTGGAGGTTCAGCAGGACATACACACCTGGCTCTCTCAACTCCTCTGTAGAAGGGTTTCTCTGAGAAAGGGAGGGGGGTGCCGTCCCCCGGCACCCCCCGCGAGGCCCTCCCTTCATAGGGAAACCCTCTGCAGAGGAGCCGTGAGAGCCAGGAACTTGTGAGTTGTGTATGTCCACTCAGGAATCATTCATACCTTCTCTGTAGGCAGTTCCTATCAGACGGAGGGGGCACAGCGGGGGCACAAGGCGGTGTCTCAGTGCCTCTCTCCTTCTGACAGATAGAGATGCTCTATCTTGCCTAATGCTTTTCACCTAATTGGCGTCAACATCGTGACCTAAAAATCATTTTTATATACAACTAAATTGTCAGTGAACATTTGAACCCCACTCGGTTGCAGCAGATGGCCACCCCTTCCTGAGCCTTGTTTTTTGTCAGAGGTTTCTCCCCATTAAAAGGGAGTTTTTCCTCCCCACTGTTGCCAAGTGCTTGCTCATAGGGCATTTGGGGGCTTTTTTTTCTCCTTTTTTTTTTTAAACCAACAACTCGCTTCACATATTTACTGCTGCTTGGCTAGCTTTAGTCATGCTAGCATCAGTACAGGTAGAAACAGATACACATCAGAAAATCGGCCATGCATCTGCTATCTAAATACAAATGGAAAACTACAAAAATAAAAATATAGATAACTTTCAGATTAGTAATGAATCCACTGTTGGCATAGTGAAAACACATTATTTCATATTATGTTCAAGTCAGTTGTTATCCAATTTTAAAAGTATAAAATGTAATAAAGTCCATGTTAGTTTACTTTGTTAATAAAGGAATTTTTTTTGGATTTTCAGAAACACTAATGTTATGAAGCAATCTTCTAACTCCCGTTTACATACCGACCTGTGGCCAAGTTTACAAACCATTTTGAATTTTTTCCAGCTGAGGCATTCAAAATAGATAACCAAACTGGTGATAGTCACAGTGTAATGTGGGCAGCTGCCTGCCTAATAACATCATCACAATATTTTACATAAAATGAGCAAATGTACCTTTGTTTCCTCAGCTAAGACAGCTGGGCTGCTGTAGCTTGTGTTTATGTTGAGAGTGACATCTGATTTAAAAGCAGGGAGCAAAAGACACTGAGCAGCATATCAGTCAGCATAGAAACAGTGCCATAAACTTAAGGAACAAATGTCAAATTCTTCATGTGTGTACATGCACAGACCACATGTGCATACTGTTGTGCACATAAACTCACAGATGTCGATGACAACTCAACTTTGTGCCATTAAATTTCTATTCAAATTTTTAAAATGTGATACATTTGTGCTTGAGCATCAGCACATGAACTGATGGCCAGACTTTGTTCTTCAAGATTTTCTGGTAGAGAAAAGAATTCATTTTTCCATGAATTACAGCAAGATGTCCAGGTCCTGAAGCAGCAAAGCACCTCTAGACCAAGCCCTAAATCTCAGTTTTTCAGATACTTGATACTTCATTATTTGCTGTTGGAGATCTTAGGAGGGGAGACGAAGTGCCTTCAGGCCTGGAGTGTGCTTGTGACATGTTTAGAGTTGCAGCATTTGAAAAAAAAAAGTCATATGAGAAACTTGCAAGGTTGGAAATATAGAACATAGAGCAAATATTTACATATTTATGGCAGAATTCATGAAGCGTGTGCTATGCATATATTGAGAAAATGAGAATGGGAGTTATGGTGATCGTAACAATGTGTAAGTGCACACGCGTTTTAAGACTGTGCTTTTACTTTGAAAGGACTTGAGCAGCGGAGTGACTCCCGGAAGTTTTTGTTTTTCTCACCTGTCAGTTCAGTCGAGACACGGCACCAGTGTCGAGCCTTGTCTCTTTGTTTTCTCCTTGAAACTGCTCTTGTTTTTTCCAAATTAAATGACAGTCCTATGTGGCCAGTCGATACCTAACTGAGGACAGCGTTTAACACGGTAACTGAAAGTCGAGAGTGAAAAATAATCGTCTCCTTTTTCTGCACCTAGCCAGAAGACGTTAGCCAAGCATAGCTAGCCGTTATCATCATAATAGATCAATCATTTTGATGCGCGTAGCTGTCGATATGTATTTATGTTTCTCTAAAGACAGTTGCTTAATTGTTGTGTTATTCTTATTGTAGGCTGTTTCACAACTGGACGTCAGGGTTGTTTGGCGTTTGTCAGCACTGTTCGCGGAAGCTAACGCCGTAACGTTAGCTTTTTATACAGGCGAAATTCATTGATTGTTTTCAGAACGATTATAGATGTTTGTTGCTGTCGGTTTGTGTGGAAGATTGTTTCTTTTCAGCTGAGGTTAGCTTTCTAGCTGTTAGCTTTCCTGTTTTATATGGAGAAGTCTTAACGGAATTACGTCGCTCTTCTTGCCTTGTTTTGGATTCACGTCGACTTTCGTTTTTAAGTACTTGTTGTGGGTCGCTTTCGCTTTCATGCCGACTGTCGTCAAAGTCAGCAGTTTTCTTTTTTTTCTCTCTCTATTTCTCCGTTTCTATTCATCTCCGCGGGTCTAGCAAACTGTTCGGTAACTCTGCTTAAACTTATTTTTCTAAAGGCTTAGGCCTTTAGTGATAAAAACTTGGCTCCTGTGTGTTTGCTGCATCATTGCATGCTGACATCATCAAGAAGCTGCACCGTCTCTGAAACCGAGCTACTCCGAGCAGAAATTATCCAGGAGGGTGTGGGGGGTATGTCAAGTAGCTTTACTGAAACACTCGTATCGTTCCTGGAAGTCAGCTTTGCTGGCACTTCCTTTAACAAAGGCATTCAAGTCAGTGAGAGATATTTCTTTGTAAATGTGCACAATTAAAGTTTCTTTTTGAGAAATTCTTTTTCAGCCTTGCATGCAAAGCCATAGGCCAGGAACTTAGTGTACACAATGTTATGTATATGTTATGGAAATCACAGATTGCAAATTGCATTTTTTGGGGGGGGTAAATCTTTTGTAGACGATTACAGATCTGACTCCTTCTGTTTTTCTTTATTGTTTGGTGTTGGTGATTTAATTTAGTCTCTGAAGAGGACCTACCTTCCAAGTACATTCATCCCTGGTGTTAAATCAAAATCATGTCATTCCAGTGTCAAGTGCCCAAATGTAATAGGTAGCACCAGCGCAAAAATTGCATGCAATATGTGAACAAACTGATTTTGCATGGCAAAATAAACTGAAATGTTGTGCTAATGCTACTAAAAACCACTCGTTGTCTTCAGGGGTTTTTTAAGGTCGACCTCTGGCGGGGCTTTCTTCTTTTGTGAAACTGTGGTTAAAAAGACCATTGACTGTTAGGAGAATTCTGCTTACAGATGTTAAATGCCTTGTGAATGAATAGAAC
Source organism: Etia nguti (assembly GCA_015106755.1). Lineage (NCBI taxonomy): Eukaryota > Metazoa > Chordata > Actinopteri > Cichliformes > Cichlidae > Etia > Etia nguti. The sequence goes on along the minus strand of VUQG01026579.1, from coordinate 13,882 downwards.
AAGTTCACAGTGCAGACTGTTTGTCGGATAATATAGAAAATATTTATTTCTTAAAATGATAATAAATCTATTATAGTTTGACTTTGTTTTTCTTCACACAAATATAGGATAGTTAAAGACATTCTTCATGTATCCCCCAGGTCTTCTATCTGCCTCAGAATATGGCCTGTGTAGGTATGGATTCCCCAGCAGTGGATGATGACATTTGCATCCTTAAACATGAGACAGCCTACACCACTGCTGCTGAGAGTCCTGTGTCGGTTTGTGCCGGTGACGAATCTGTCGCCTCCCACTTTGCCTTGGTCACGGCATACGAGGACATCAAAAAGAGGCTGAGAGAGACAGAGCGAGAGAATGCCCTGCTGAAGAAGAGAGTGAAGCAGCTTGAAGACAAGGTATAGATAGAAGAGAAGAGTAGGAAAGAGTTGGAGGATGGCACAACAAAGGGAAGATGGGGATAGAAAAGAGAGAGAGAGACAAAATTTAAGAACATAAAGCTTATCATGCTCTCTAAACAACCAGAGAGCAATGTTTACAAAGGGTGACCTATGAACAGAGATGAATGATTTTTCTATTGTGCACGACTTCAGAATGATGGACAAACACAAAGTACTTAGTTTTAAAAAAGTGAGAAAATTTAGCATCTCACTGCAAAAAAAAAAGGAAAAATAACCTCTTGGAGTGTCTGCATGTCAGCATCATTAATATTGTTGGCCTGTTGTCAAAGCTAAAAAAAACAACAATGAGAAATAAATGTGCTCTGTTTAAAACAGAAAGGAGGTCTGGCGAAGTATGTCTTTGGCAAACACTGTGCTCATATTCAGCACAGAAGAAGGCTCTTGAAATTGGAATTAAGAACAAAGGATCCAGTAAAACGGATATAGTGAGAGAGAGAGTTATTTGAACAGCAAAGGTCTTAATACCGATGGCAGACAGAAGTGAAAGTTGGGCACAACGTGTGGGCAGAGCACTAGCTTGTTTGTTTAATATCTGTCAGTTTTAGTTTTATGTGCTGCAGCACTTGGTCCATCAAGATAGGATGTGGTGGGAGGAAAGTGACTTCCTACCGCAAGCTTTTAAATTGAACAGTTTTTTTTCTCTTCTACTTTCTTCTCTGTTATTTCTTCTTTCACCACTGTAGCTTTTCAGGCCAGATGCTCATTCATCAGAGGGGCCCCAGTACGTGAACAAGGCCTTCAGTGCTTACCGAGGTATCTATATAGAGAAGGAGGACCTGCAGATGGAGCTTAACAAACTGGTGCGTTTTACTGATTAATCTGAACATCTCATAAACTAACAATGCAACCAAGCTTAAAGGCTTAATGTGTTCCAAACCTGAAAGTAGCTTATTTTCAAGTATAAGGATAATAAAGAGAGTTTGGTTTTTTTTGCCCACCTGGGACTGCAAAAGTAAGAGTTTGAAACATTGTTTTAAATACACTGACTCTACCTTCATGCTCTTTGGCTCACTGTCCGTTTTTTTTTTTTTTGCCTCCGTCAGAAAAGGGAGACAAGTGAGAGAGAAAGGATTCTGATGGAGCAGCTCCACACCAAAGAGGTGGAGCTGCTTCAGCTGAGGACAGAAATGGACACCAGCCAAGGTACAGGTAGAGTACACAGGCCTGCTGTCTCTGAACTGTTCAGTGGAAATCGTTTTGTCCTCTGATGAAACAGATAGTGGACATTTAGAGCACATGAGATTTGGATGAAATACAAGAAAAAAAAATCCTGTTCCTGAATTTTGATTATATTAAATTAAAGGACTGAAATTAGCTATGTCAGGCAATGGAAGTAATAATCTATTCTTTAAAATATGTCCATCCATCTATTTTCATGAGTTAAGCCACGGTAGCAGTAGAGTATTTGAGCTAGTTCAGACGTTCCTCTCCTCCCACATGTTTTCAAACCATAGAAGCTATATTATCTCTTCTATGAGCTCTTGGTCTACCTTGGGATCACCTACTAGTTGGGTGTGTCCATTATACCTCCAAGCGACAACCTGATGGGAAGTTTGAAGTGTTTGTAGAATTTTGTTTCTGTTTGAAGTGGAGTTGCAGATGCTCTAGTCTGTTCTCTATCTGGATGTCCCATCTGCTTAGCCAGCGACCCTTCAGAGGAAAGTAACTTCTCTTATTCTGTAACGGAAGCTTGCGGCCATTAAAGCGCATTAACAGTCAATCATGTTCCAGCATCCCCTGCATTACATCTGACACAGCACCAGTCCTTCTGTCAATCCATTTTATGCTCAGTCATGAACACGGCATGGTTCTCAGATTCTTTACTGAAACACCAGTTGTTTTGGTAGCCTCTTATCCTACCCACTTCACACTCAGCTGAAAACCATTGCAGTCAATGCTGAAGGTGTGATGAAACACTTTCATCTAATACAGTGCTGGAAGAATAAATAGTGTCATATAATCAGTAGGAAAACAATCCAGCAATCTGATTTATATGATATTTTAGCATTTTTGTTTTGCAATACTCTGAGTACATTTGGCTTTTTTTGGTTATATATAGCATACATGTTGATTCAAGTACAATTTAAATACAGGACAGGCTCGAGTATTTTGACTCATGTGCCATTCTCCTTCACTTCCATACTACTTAATTCCTCGACTTCAGAATCAGGTTTTTCTAAAATATTTCCACTAGGCTTTTCTATTAAAATGTAAATGTAAAATGTTGCTTTATGATTAAACTAATGTTGAAATATTTGGTTGGTGAAAGTCAGTGTCATTAATTAATTATGCCTTTTGTACCATTTGTAACACAAATTCCATCTGTTTTTCTGTGTGCTTGTCCACAGTGATGAAGAGCCTGAACAGCTCTCAGGACTCCTGGCAGGTGGAAAGGATCAACACTGAGCTAAAGATCCACAAACTGCAGGAAGAGCTGGAGAGGGTGACACTGGAGAACAATCGGCTACTAGAGAGAAGTGCGGTGAGTGAAACGGGAAGAAGGAGTTTCAGAGAACAGGATAGCTGGGTGGGGGGGAGGACTTGAGATGAGAGAAGCTCTCTTGGCATAACAGAAGGAGGAGAAATCGGTAGAGGTGTTAGGGCAGAGGGAGACAGGGTGACACTGGGAAACAGTAGTGAAGACGAAGCCAGGGTGGGTATGCTACATCTTTAACAGTTGGGAGATGAACTCTTAAAAGACAGACGGACATAAGTGTGAGTTGTTGTGGAGTGGAGGATGCAGATTTGTTTGGGTTTTTTGGCGGGGGGGGGGGGTTGTCAGAAACAGCCAAGAGACTGCACCTCCACTCTCTGTTTTGCATAACTTAACTCTGTTTCAGGGGGAGCCGCACGGCCTTAACGGACCAGACTTGGACCAGACCTGTGATGCAAAGTATAATGCAAGGTATAGTGTTTTATGAATATCATTAAAAAGTGCCCAACCATAATTTCTGTAACCTGTAGTTACAAAGCAACTCTCAATAGATGGGAAGTCTTGCGTAAACCACAGTCTAATGCAAACAATCAGTTTTAAATGATCCGCCCTGATGAAACTACAGAGAATCAGGTAGGAACACGGTTTACAGGAAACTACAGAATACACTGTTTTTATGTCTTTTCTCTGAGAGCCAAAGCTTGTGAATGCAGTGCTCTGTATGGCCACAGTTTCGATTGTACTTGTCCTGTTTGGCCACTAGAGGAGGGTGCAGCGTTATGAATCTGCTCATCATAGACTGCATACATGTCTGCAGTGTGATGTGTAGGTAACCTCAAAAGCATCTGAAGAGCTAGACCCTAAACTTAGGTACTCAGTACAAGTCAAATTTAAGTCCAGAATTTTGACATGAATAAGGTCTGTCTGGAATTGCCCCTTTTTATTAAAAAAAAAAAGAAATTTCTATAATTTGTCTGGCTTTTAAAAAACCTGTAGTTTTTCCGCCATAGGCTTTCTGTTCATGTGTTTTGCTGTGTGAGGCGGGTGTTAGGAAAACACAAGTGCTGATAGATTTTTGCATCTTTATAAAAGGTGTGGATAAGACTGTAGGTGTTGCCATCCTTAAATACATCACTGTTTTTATTTATTTTTTCTTCTTGTTTGTAATACAGTTAATGTTATTGGCTGATTAAGCATTAAATCCATCAGTACTGTCTGAAGCAGATTTGTTGTTGTTTTTCCTCTTAAGTATGGTCTGACTGTAGTCAGTGATATTAATTGTGTCAGCAAAGAAGCACATCATATACTGGTAGTACAGTCATCACCAAGCCCTTTAGGAACAGACCTCTCTTGGTATGTCTATAATTTATTTAATAGATTGATCTTATATGTATATTTAATCCACTAATTTTAACAAAAATTGACATGATGGGTGCCAGTTTGACATTGTGAAATTTCAGTGAACAGGTGAATTTGACTTCAGAATCAGATTCTTCTAAAATATTTCCTTTTCCTGAGTGTACTCTATAGCTGCTCATGATATTTACCACAAGATCCTGTTTGACAGTTGGGTGTTTCTAACACCGGCTTTGAGGAAACTTGCATTTAAGTGAAATGCTTTGTTTATTGTGTAGGGAGAAGAGCATGCAGCAGACATACAAAGCTCTGTGTTCTGAGGTCAGCCGTCTCCATTCAGAGCTGAAGCACCAAACTGGCCTGATTAGGAAACTCAGGCCACTGATCAGTGAGACGCAACAAGGTGAGGCACATCTGCAGAAATGTGAGTGAGCTCAGGATTGCGCCACAGTTGGTGTCTGAATACAAATCATCCCATGCTTAATGTCTGTTTCAGTGCGTGTGATAATCAGCTGTGCTCCACTGCGTCCTTTTCACACCACCTCAGCTCCTGTGCAGCGAGGAGTGTCCTGTATCTCCTTTATACCATTAATGCAATGTCATGTAGTTCCCCACCTAAATGAGCCCCCTAAAAGCAGCCATAAAAAATGTATTCAATCTCCTCATGTCTTTCAGTCTACCCTAAAAATAACTGACATTTATATCATTCCCTTCAGAATCCAGGTAATATTTTTTTATTTTTTTATTTTATATTTTCTTAAATATTTATCCTGTTCTTATCATGTTTCATTTTTTTCCCGATAGTTATATATTTTATTTAAGTTTTTGCTGTTGATCTGCTTTACATCTGATTCAACCTCAGTGTGTTTTTCATTCGTTTCCCCATGCCATTAAATTAGCGAAGCAAAATCCGCCCCCCATAGGAGGATCTTAAAAAGAAAAACTCAAATCCTACATTGTTGTTGTTGTCCTTCACATCTGCACACACATGCAGTTCTTACCCGAGCCCCTTAAAAAAGCTTGCAAGTTATTAAAGAAGCGAGGAGAAATGTTGAAAGATTAAGAAAACAAATTGCAACAATTGTATGTAGATGTAACTACAGAGTTAATTGATAGAGAGACAAACACATTTAGCTGATCTAACACTGTTAACGAGCACTTGAAGTAATTACAACTGGGAAACTAATGAACTGCTTCTGTTGAGTAAAGGGAGGTTTTTTTTTTTCCCCTCCCAAGAAGTTTTCTCCTCCTGCTTCTTTTTGCAGTTTCTATAAGAGTGTGATAAGACTGTGGATATTATCAAAGTCCTCCAACACTTTGATAAAGGACATCATGAAATGGTCTATCCTTCCATTCCCCTCCCTCTGTGATGATGTATGCTACCCTAGGAGGGATTACCTCTGTTGTCGATTCCCTCAGAGTGTCAGAAGAGGAGACCAGGAGGTGAAAATTAGAACGAAATATGGCAAGAAAATAAATCTTGCCCTATTTATTCCACTGAATAAGAGGGTAATCCTGTAACTTAGATGAAGCAGATGGAGTGAAATGAGGAAAGCAGGAGCGGCAAAAGAAATGGAGCGGGGTAGAGGGAGGAGGGGGGTGTGCTATGTATTTATTCAGTCATACTGTGTATCTGTATTCTTCTAATGTTCCTCCTTTGGAATCACTTTTATTCAAATCCTAGACTCAGGAGACCATCTCTTGGAAGCATAGCAGGGAGGGATGGATGGATAGATGTGTGGATGGAGAGAGGTATGGAAAAAAAAAAAGCAGGAGCAGATACTCTCATTTAAACTTTATTATTCGCTCAAGATGATGATTTGATAGCAAAGCAATGATGTATCTGTGTGAGATTAGGACATGTGATTTGTGTAAGGATATGCTTTGTATGAAATGAAAGAAAATGTGTTTGTGCGTTCTTGTCTGATTAGGTTTTGTTCTCGAGGACAAAATCTAATTATTGCTTTTGTTATTTACTGATTCCCAAGCGGTGACTTTTACATGGTGCAAAGGTTTCACTGTGGAACTCGCCGCCTGCTGCACAGGGTGCGATGTTACTCCAGTTCTGTTTTTACACTGAGGTCTATTATACAGTTAGAGATCACAGCTTAGATTTTTTTTTTTACCACTTTAGAAACCAAAGTTTAATCCACTTGTTAAAAAAAAAAAAAGAACAAAATACAGGGTTGTTATCTCAGTGCTAAATTTTAAAAAAGAAAGAAAAAAAAAAGATGTCTTTGGCTGGGTGAGGAAATAGCATTTCATTTAGTTAAAATGATAGATGGGTTTTCATAAACACGCTTTTTTCACGTGCTAAAGAAATTCATTAAAAAAAACACCTTTACTGTCTAGTAAAACATGGTAAAAAATAGCTGAGAAAATGATTTATATCCAATGCTGACATGACTGTTGAATAAAGTTAATAATAATTTATGCTCTGCTAATAAGTGCAATTTAAAAAAAAAAAAAAAAAAAGTTCCCCGATTTACTAAAATAAACCATCTTGGAGTCATGCAGGGCTTTGCAAATTTATAGCATTCAGCCAAAAACCACCAGTTAAGATCTGTCAGATTGATCATTCTTTATTTAATATTTCCAACGTCATGAAAGGCTTGCCATTCCAAATATTAAGAACCATTGGTCTTAGTGACATATGAATTCATGTAAATATGTCTAATATAAAGGCAGGCAGCATTTGTTTACTTGTTATGTAAGGATTTCAGTACCTGACAGTGATGACTGAAAGCTATATGTAGTAGTGTCACTAAATCAACAGTGAAATTTGTTACTGAAGTATCACCAAAATGATAGAAAAGGTAATTGAATCAGTTGCCACTAATATTTGTGCTTCTTTTACAGACATTGCCACAATCCATGCAGTGATTGTCTGTGCAGGTCTCACTAGATTAGTGCAGTTTTGTTATTATTTTGTGCAACCACATCTAACGTTTGATTGTCTTTTACTGTCGTTTTTCCTCATCCTTCTTTTTCTTGCACCCACCCTCCTCTCTTCCTGCAGCTGCCTCAACAGTTCCCATCCAGTGTCTGGACGACATGGAAAAGAACAACCACCCCCCAGTTCCACGGGCATCAGTGCCTCGTCCCCCCAGCGCCCCCCCACTGCCCTCATGCTCTGGCCGCCCCTGCCCCCCCACTGGCTGCCCATCAGGCACCCTGCTGCCAGACAGTCTGAGGGAGGATTGCTGGTACAACGGGCCCTGGCCCCCTCAGAGTTGTTCGGGAGAGGGTCTGGTTGGGAGCGACGCCTGCTCCGTTGTACTGCCCCCGCCTCCCCTGAACCAAGCCTCTCTGGATGACAGTTCGCGATCCTTCCCCAGTCCCCCAAAGCCCAGTGATGCCATGTTCTGGGAGGGACACTCTGCTGTGTCCAACTCCTCGTCCTCAATGGGAAACTGCAGTCCCAGGAGCCCTCCCCATACAGATTGGGCCAAGCCTTATTAAGAAGTACAGTGGGAGAACAGATAATTAATAATTTATTGGAAGAAAAATAAATGTTAATTTGATGGAACGTAAACAAATGGAACAATGAATAAACTCTCCAACCCTGCCACATAGCTACCACCTTACCTGCCTTAACGCGATAAGACCACTTTTGTGGGGCGGATGAGACTGGACCTCTTGGTTGTGGGAACTAAACGAGGCCAGATGAGGCCTTTTTCTTTTTTTTGAGGTAAAGACTTTAAACTCATTAATCTGCCATCTCTGCTCACCGCATCGGTGAACATTTCTGACTTTGCAGAGAAAAAGTTGATGAGAAATCCTCAACAGAATAGTTTGTCCATGTTTGTGTCCTTGTATGCGCATGCATAACTGTGTGCAAGTATGCATACAAGCAGTTTAATTTGTGTGTGAGCACATGTGCGTGCGTGTATATTCACATCCAACAGTGTGCCTGTATCTGTGTATCATCATAGGGCCTCTTCCACCATAAACTGTGGCTGTTGATCACTGGAGCCACAGCATAGTGCTAGAATTTGTATAATTGTACTTCCTCCAATGCAAGTCTTTTTACATTTGATCACTGTAAATTACAGAAGGTATGTAGTTCCATGTTTGTCTAATGGTCATGTGAAGGAGATGTGTTGGTAGGAGGAGTTGATGTGTTTGTTTTTGTACGGTGAAGACAGACATACATACACTGACTGTAGGATAATTACAGGTCTTGGCTCCAAATTTGAAATGCTAATTAAGTTTTCTTTTTACTGAAGCCCTTGTGGATTAATATCAAAGTAATCTACCCATGCTTACTGAATCCTTCTTTACTTTTCGTCTGTTTTTTGTGGAATTTGCCTACTTAGAAATTATCTAAACATATAAAATCTTAATCTAATAAAAGGTATTGCTTTCTTAACTATGACCCATCATAGGTGGCAGAGAAGGTTCAATGATTTTTCATAACCTTCACAACTCAAGTCTGTCTCGTATCTGACAACACCATCTATTGTGTTGCTTTCTTTTTTCACCTCTGAAGTGACATGTAGATGTAAGGCTGTGAATTGCTGGTTTCTTAGCACGCCATTTATTTTGAAGGACTCGCGGAATGCGCCGCATACACTCGGCAAACCTGGTGTTGTTTGTCGACATTTTGAACATTAGAAAATGTGAACTATGCACTGTGCTGATTATTAATCCTGCTGTTTAGCACTGAGGGTAGTCTCTCACTGGTCTCCCAAGAGTGAAAAAGTATAAACTAAGGGCACTGAAGGATTTTAGACCAAATAAACAGGAGAAACTGAGAGAAAAATGTGCATATCTGTATAAATGTATATGGTGGGCTTCAGTACTCTGCCAAACATAGTTATACACTCCAAAACATAGCTTTTGCTTTTTCTCCCCCAAGATGCCTGATATGTCTAAGAGCTACCTGTGCTGGGGGCAACACAATAATATAATAACCTGAATAAATATGAGATGTGACTTGACAAATAGGTGCACAAAGCACAAAGGCCCATGGATAAGTTTCTTTGTTTTAGTTTTTTCTTATCTGTTTCATGACTGTGGTCTTTTGTTCTTAATTTCTAAGAAATGTTATTTTACAGCAGTAGTTTCATACTTCTGTAAACAATTTGCAAACCAAAATGCAATGTACAGTAGATATGGATTATATTTTAGATTTACTGCACTTCCGACTGTTTGTAAATATGATCGAATAAATGAATGAAAGGAATCAACATCGTGAGGTTGCCCTGTTTTCATTTCAAGCATGACGTTATGTGGTTTATTAAAACTGAACACATTGTCACATAAAGCCACAATGATGAAATAATTTTTTTTAAAGCTAAATATCTGCAAAGGGACAGCAAGCCCTTCTCTTTACCACAAAGCCTAAATGATGAACTGACACACCCATGTTAAAAAAAAAAAGGTGACGTTTTTCCTAAATTATCTTAAATTTGAAATCCTGTATCACATCAATTTCAAACAAAATTTTAGTTTCTAGAATCACAATTGACATTTTTCTGAAGAGGTGTAGAGGGGGGAAAAAAAACAAAAAATAGAATTTTACACTATCAACCTTAATCCCAGGCTATTGTCATGTTTAACATGCTAATGTTTGTAATGATCTATTTTTATAATTTGTAATTATTTACAGCAGTAGTAATATAGGGCAGCAATTCTTTCCATCTGTGCCATTACTACATAAGCATTTCTACATTATGCACAATACATGCTGGTTTATGCTGGTTGCTAATGGTAAATTGGTTCTTATTATAAGCATAACAAAAAAAATTATTAATGCAAAAAAGTATGCATTAAGCCTATTTTAGCCACTGGAGGTAACATGTAAAAGAACAAACTGAGTCAGCTGTAGGTTTTTGTTTTTACAATTTTTACAGTGAGTCTGGTTGTCCTGTTGGTCCTGCTTTCAAATGCACTAAATGAACAGAAATGACATTTACACTGTGCGACTCTTTAGTCCCACTGCTGAAAAATGCAAACCATCATAAAAAAACATCTTTTAAGTCTGACGGAGTTCAGCAGATATTAAACATTTATTCAGAAACATTTCATGTTGACTGTCATTTACACGTAAAATACACTTTACTGCTTTCAAAATTTTTATTTCGTCACTCGTGCCGTCACTGCAGGAGCAATAGACACATGTTCAAGTGGTTCAACAGGGGTAAAGCGTCCCTCAGTTTACAGCCACGCACCATGTGCTGCCCTGCACTGAAACTCTTCCAGGTGGCTGCTATATCATGGTACAACCACATATTTGTGACATTCTGATCACTCTTTATGATCCAAATAATTTCACTCACCTTTTCCCCACATATAAGCATGTAGCTTTACAAGAAATACAACCACTTGTCCATAGCACTGCCACGTATCCTGCAGGACCTGATGCGAGTTCTGGGCAGAGTGTAAGGCTGTGTACACTTTAAAAGTAATGCTTGTTGTGTTGTTTTTTTTACATGCTAGTCGGAAGTTTTTGTTTCCTGTTCTTAGCTGGAATCCCCGTCCTCTCAAATTCCAGCTTCTCTCGAATGTACTCCTGCTTGCACTCTTCGAAAAACGCGGGGTCCTGGTAGCTGGTGGAACACAGAAGGTAGACCTTCATCACTCTGATGTTTTGAGATTACTAAGACTTTACAGGCAGCGATTCAGAGAGTCAACAGGGGTGGGAGAAAGTAGGCAAGCGTGTATAAAAGCTACTGGCGTGATTCTGTTATAACACATGGGGAGCCACCTTTCTATATGAGTGTTGTCGCACAATACTCACTGTCGTGTCAGACATTCCTTCAGGGCTGCGTTCTCCTCTCGACACTTAAACACCATGAAGACACCAGATTCTTTACAGCAGTGGCTGAAGGCTGGAGGGGAGGGGGAGAGGAGTGTAGAAGTCAGAAAGGAGAAATGAACAAAAAAAAAAGAAAGAGGGAAACTGGCTCAACGCGTACAGTAACCTCAAAACAAAAATCACAATTAAGAGCCTACCTTTTTACCACAAACAAGAAAACGAATAGCTACGAGCAAACCAAGACGGGTCCCATCTCCACGAGAAGGAACCCAGTCAGAAGTCACCCTGCCAAGCCTCTTATCAAACCGAAACCCATGTTTCCTTGTTCATACGAGGACTGAACTTAACCGTACTATCCACAGAGTGGTTATATCTGTGGTCGCACTGTTCCCACATTAGCCCTGTAACAGCCATCCCACCATCCTCAAATATACACGCCTCTGTGTCCCCAAGAATTAAATATAGGTAATGCTACACTGAACACGGTGCCCAGTGAGGCCTGGAGATAGACGCGGTTATTTACAATACCCGAACAAGTAACTGGAACTTTTCCAGAAATCATAGGTTAGATATGATCAGAAATGTTAAACTTAAGAATTGCTGCTAATGGTTGCAGTTTTACTAGAGACGTTTAACCTTTGCTGCTTTCCTTTTCCTCTGGCCAACATCAATTGCTGGTGCCTGTGCCTGAAAAATCAAACTGGAGCACAAAACAGGAAGCCCTTCTTCTATAAAGATGCAACAGTGACTTCATGCCCCTGTTAGTGGTATTTTCCACATTAAACGCACTGAACAAGGTGTCGACGAGTGAGTCTTCACCTTGTTAGCAAGCTCTTTCTCGAGGCTTTAATTAAAACCACTGCCCCTGTGTCCCCTTCAAACAGCTGACATCATAATTACCTTCATCGGCGGCATCAGTATGGTTATCACACACTCTTTCACGAGGATGCGGACTAACTGCAAAACCAATTTAGAGAAGCAGAACTGTGCGACTAATCTAATCAAAGAGCGCCTCATCCCTGTCCCACGGCACTAATAGAGGCTGCGTTTCTGATCGCACATGAATAGTTTGGATAAGGAGACCAATCTACAAGACTGGTTTCATGCGAAAAGAGGCCCTTCTGAAGAAAAGTGTGATGCCACCTTCGCTTTGAGGTCTTTCGGTTTGCCATTTTTAACGACGCAGAAGTGGCAGTTATTGGAAAGCAGAAGCATGAGGCTTGAACATTTCAGGAGATTTGGTACTTTAGAGGAAGATGTGGTGTAAAAAGACCTTATACATAATTAGCTATGGCAGAAAATAAATGTTAGGATCTTGAGCAGGATTTATTCATTTCTAACCGACAAAATGAAAAATTCGTTCATTCATTTTTGTTTCCACTCCTTTCGTCCACATTTTGGATTTTGTAATCCGGACTTTAAATTTAAGGAATTCGATTAGCAGCCAATCACTTTTCTGCAAAAACGCAACAGTAATCAAAATGAACGTGTGGGGGTTGTTCAAAAAGTTAAGACTCTGAAGGGCATGTGAGTCCTGACATGAATCATCGGCGTAGTAGGAAAACTCATCAGGTGAAACTACAAAAGGAGTTCTGTACAGGTCAGTGCTACATATGTGCGTGAACAACAAAGCCTACAATACACAACTGTGGGGTGTGCAGAGGCATATATGCAGATACCAATAACACAGGAAAACACACTTGTAGATTGTGTTGGGGTTTTTTTTTTGGCACTGTCTTTGTAAAACACAATCACAGACGCGCGCACACACACAGGAGCCCAGTAGTGCAGACACAAACAGACAGAATAGATGATTGAGGGCGGAGGATGAAGGTGTGAAAATGAGTGGGACGAGAAACTTGTAATGTGAGGGGGGTTTCCACTACCCACAGCCCAGCCATGTATGTCCCATCACCTCTGTCTGCCTCCTCGTGTGAGCAGTACACCCTAGCTCATAGAAGCCGTCATCAGATTTCTAAAAACCACATAAAACCGTGACTGTCGGGCTGATGTGTTGTTGCAGTAAACGGGGCACACTGGAGCGGAGGTGCAGCCAAGTACGTGCGTGCGTGTGTGTAGATAAAGAGGCAACTGCCGTAATGCCAATTAGCCTGCTACTCAATACTGGAAAGAAGAAGAAAAAGGGCCTGATTCAAGAAGGTCAAGAGTAAATTCCTGAGGAAGGAAAGATGCAGTGTTGCAATATGAGACAAAAATGGGGACTGCAACATGCAACGCCACATGCAGTCCCCATTTTGAAGAACAACGTTTTAATAACACTCTAAGTTTATGCTTCCATTCCTGAAGCCCCTCTCAGACTCTTTTCTATCAGTCTGATGGCGTCTGAATGTTTTGCTGTCATGTTTCAATGAGCTCCCGAGGCCTCAAATACAAAGCAAGATACCCAGCATATCTCATCTCATCTGGCTTTACTTGACATAAGCAACAAGGCTAAGTGTTCACGCGAAGGTGATTATTGATATCAAGCCAGGGAGGAAACCCAGGGTTTATCAATCTACCTACGAGCGCATTCACATGAGGCGTGGGGCTGACAGCATCTGACCGGTCATAAACATGGACAGCCTGACTGGCAGCTGACTTTACAGAAGAAAGATAAAACTACAGGGTGGGCCATTTATATGGATACACCGTAATAACATGGGAATGGTTGGTGATATTAAAGTCCTGTTTGTGGCACATTAGTATATGTGAGGGGGCAAACTCCTCAAGATGGGTGGTGACCATGGTGGCCATTTAGAAGTTGGCCATCTTGGATACAACTTTTGTTTTTTCAGTAGGAAGAGGGCCATGTGGCACATCAAACTTATTGGTAATGTCACAAGAAAAACAATGGTGTGCTTGGTTTCAACG
>VUQG01026575.1:4685-15492 GCA_015106755.1 Etia nguti | reverse complement strand
TTTTTTTAGTGTAGTAATCCTTTAGTTCCTGACAAATTAAAAATGACAGCTCAATACTCATGAACTCCCACTCGTGAATTGTGGAGAAAGATGCAGGATTTTTGGATATTGTTTCCAAAATAGACCTGCAATCATTTTGCTCATCCAAGGTGCACTCCGGCAAGGTAGATGTGGCAAGTGGCCAAGGCTGATGACTTACTCTATAGGACATCTTTGTATACAATGGTGGGATTGCAATGTAAACAGCTCTTGGTTTTCATAGGAATGTGCTGAGTCAAGACCGCATTTGTTTTTCTTTGGATAAACAACTTAATAAATGTGCATGTTTCATTTAGTTAAGTTCGCAAATATTCTCTGTGACCATGAATTAACATGAATACACAATTGTAACCTTCGCCCTCTCTCTCTGATGTGCAATAGTACCAAGTGCAATTTTCCTACTATAACAAAGCATTTTATTCTATTTTGTATTTTATTTTATTCTATTTTATCTTATCCTATTCTGATGTATTTTTCTTAATTTTTACTGGTCTTAACTTGTACTTTCTGCCATGACCAGAATTTCCCACCTGTGGGACTAATAAAGGTTTATCTTATCTTATCTTATCTTAAGACGCCTTCTTTTGTAGCTGTCTCAGATCTATTGTGGATGCTGTAAGGATGTTTGACAGTGATTACATCACAGTTAAACTAATTAATGTTCAAATTAACATTTGCTTTAATCAACAGCTGTTGGGTTTTTTTCACTAATAACTACAGAATAAACTTGTTGTTCTTGCTTTATTAGCTGTGTGACTTTGACCTAGTCTTTCCTGTGAATCTGTGTTTGTTATAAAAATGTACAAAGTCATCAATTCATCATATTTCTAATTTATTCTTACCTGGTAGAATTTAATGTGTGATTTTACTGGATTGGCACAAGAGTGACAGGTTGTCTTCATATTTGTGTACCCTGGTTGTGAAATAAGCAAAATTAGTAATGACAAACAAACCTTCAGGGAACAAAATAAGCATAGTAAATGACTTTCAGGATTCACAACGTGGCAGATTTTCAAAGCCAAAAGTCATTTAGATGTGATTTCTTACTATAAAAATCTTTTTCAAAACTAATCATGCTGGTTTACTTACAGAGGACAGGGGGCCTTTATCCAAATGCACTGCCATTATTTAACTGTGCCATGAGCTCTGGTCATATTTTTTCACTCCAGGGGGAGATTTGAGTGAACTTCACCCAGGCACATCATGGTGAGAGAGTCGTTTGGACGTAGTAGCAGATCACAAAATATAACAGGGTGTGTCTGCATGACATAGATAAACATGTGCCGAGGAGGAATGGCAGAAACAAATTCTTTACACATTGATGACAAGCAGCTGGCCTAATTATGCACACATCTACCATTAGTCTGTTCCCCTCCACGAATTCCTCCACCTTGATAAATATGCAACCTGGAAAACTATGGGAAAGAAGACTTTCCCATTGGGACTTGAGAGTGAAAAGATGGAGACTGCAGCTGTGCTGGAGTTTACAACATCAACCTCAGCTGAACGCACAGGATGCCATGATTTTCCAAACCCAATGCCTTAAAAAGCGGATCAGATAATTCTCTGGAGGACGTGGGTTTTCAATACCGCACAATCTGAATCCACATTTACATAGCTTTAATTATAAACCAGACATTTGCTTTTATCCTGAGGAAATTGACTTAAGGACATGAATGAAACACAGGAATTGTTTGAATGTGAAACTAAAATAAGTGAAATTGCTATTTTCCAGAAATGTTTTCACCTAAAATCTATTTACTCAAAACTACCTGAATTTCTGAGCATCATCCACTCAGTTCAACTGTACAGTGCTCTCACTAAGCGAGCTCTTATTATTACTAAACAGGGAAAAATGAGTAGCATGAGTTATTATTCATTAATATTAGCCATCCTTGAATATATTCAATTTGCATCCCCACTTGAGAAGCTTTTATCCATGAACTTTCTGCTGTGAAATTTAATAATTCAATTCAATAATTTGATCATGTCACATCCTGACGATAAAGCGAATAGCAAACTGTTCAGAAGTGGGTCCAAATGTAGCAGGAAGCATGAGCTGCATATGATTACTTTATGAATGCGGGTGAAGCTAACAACGCTGTGGTTCTGAGGGCCACCAATCACTGCTTCAAAGGGCTCAGTTGTGGTCCTGAGGGGATTATGCTGTAGCTGTATAGTTGGACCTGCACGCTGCGAGCTTGTGACTTGGCTTTTGTTCCAAACAATGAGCCATTTGGTCCTGTTGCATGGAATTACACTGCTGAAGAGGAATCTCATGATTTCACATGGAAGAGGAGCAGGAGACCCACAGAGAGTTGGCCGGTAGCAGCGGTGAGAAAACCGCTTTTCGCTTTATGGATGTGATTGAAATATAGCCTGTGTGTTTTACTCAGGGCTAGAAAAACAAAACAAAGTCACTTTTGTTTTAATACACGATCTAACTTTTTCAGATTTCTCATTTAATATTTACTTCTTATGACACCTCAGACACAGGTGATAAGTTATGCATTACATGGTAAAACAGAGAGAAGAAAAAAGTTAGGTTTCTAAAGGCTGCCTTCAATTATAAATCTAATCTTCAGTTCAAGAACCTCCATTCCTGTGACATGCAGTAAACACTCACACATATTAAATCAGTTTATTATTATGATTTTCATCAGCATAAGTCTTTTGCTGTTGGAGGTCTAAAATGACCTCATCTGTCACAGAGGCAGAGCTGAAATAAAAAACTAAAGCATTTCTTTTGGTCATTTGCTCAAGTTCAACTTATACTACCCTAGGAGCTTACGAGAATTAAAAAAAATTCTCAGCATTACATTTACAGTTCTGGGGAAGATCTGGAGATTTACATGCATCCAAGCTGCCAAGCTCTGATCGTCAGTCCCACTGAGATCACAGCTGCAGCAATTCAGTAAACTGTATGCATTTCTTGCTCGTCTTTGACAAGAACTACAGCCATGAAACTAGCTCACTTCTTCCTCCTTTGCTTCAGATGGACAAATATTAAGATAATATGCTGCTTAAACCAAGCTTCATGGCTCAAGATAATCTTGCTGAATGGTAGGGTCATTGAGAACCTGTCTGACCCCATGGTTTCATGTTTCTTGGTCACTCAGGGATTGGTATTTGGATGCTGACACATTTTAACAACCGACAAATAACAGACACAGTAAAATAGAATAGAATGTGGTGGAATTTGACTAATACAGTATAAATAAATATTTATAATCTATGATATATACATGTAAGAATATAAGAAAAAAATGTCTACATAAATATATTAGTATATGAAAAACTGTACTGGATCTTAGAAATAAATATATTGCACACCATCCAGTGTACATTCACCATTCTAGATATTTTGCACGGCCCTAAATATACAGCCATTTCTAACAGTCCAGGAACAGTTTCAGCATGTGGCTTGTGCATATATGGAAAGAGGGGGAAGCAGTTGGGGAGGGGTTGCTGTGGGTTACTGAGCGTGCAAGAGTCTGATGACTTGAAGCAATTACACAATCTGGCTGTCTTGGTCCTGATGCTACAAACCCTCTTACAAGAACATTGTATGATGGGGTGGGTGGAGTCTCTGTTGATGCTACAGGATCTGCTGAGACAGCCTTTCTGCGCGACTACCTGGATGGATGGAAGAGACGTCCGGACGAGATTTCTTTTCTGCAGTCCTCACCACTCTCTGCAGGATTTCTTATCTTGGGCCTTATCTGGAGCTGCCAAACCAGATGGAGCAAGAGCACGCTCTTTATTGTACCTCTACAGAAAGTGATGAGGATGGGAGAGGAAATGTGTTTTCTCCACATCAAGCACAAAAAGTGCAGATGCTGCCGAGCCTGTTTAACCAGTGATGATGTGTTTAGTGACCACTCCACACTGTCAGTCATCTGTACACCCGAGAAACTTGATGCACCTGACTGCCTTCAGCTCCGCTCTAAAGGACAGACTTTTGCCGTTCTAACGCGACCCACCACTGTTGTGTCATCTGTATACTTGATGATGTGATTAGAAGCAGATGCAGCGTAAACAACAGTCGACTGGGGACACAACCCTCAGGGGATCAGATGGAGAGAGAGAGATGGAGCTTCACACTCTCGCTGACTGTGGTCTGTTGTTGAGCAAGTCTAGCAGCCAGGTGAACAGAGAGATGCTGGTACCCAGGGGGCTCAGTTTGCTCACCAGTTACTGGGTGATGATCGTATTCAATGCTGCACTAAAGCCAACAATCAGCATTCATACACGAGTGACTTATCCATGCCATGTTAGTGTTGTGCATTTGTGTGTGAGTTAAGTTGTTGCATTTTTAGTCCTGTACTGATGCTGGGGGAAGAGCAAGAGCTGAGGGCTTCCCTTCTGAGGTTTTAAGTCGTGTCATGAACAACCACAAAGCCAACTAAAGAACGGAGCTACAGTTTAAAGCTTGAAGCTTTGGCAGCTGCCTCTCTTTTCTTGTAATAGCATGGTAGCAGACTAGGTGTCTACATTTCAATAATGTGACCTCTTGGCACTCTCTGTGGTTAATGGCAGCTTCAGAGTTCAGGCTAAAATGGGGTGATTCACATCTAGAGAGGCAGCTGAAGAGCTGCTGGATAAGTGAGAGTGAACGTCACTTACCCAGCAGCTCTTGGAAACAGTCCCGAAACAGCAGGAGGGACCGACGAATATGTGGGTGTGAGGGGTCAAGGGAGGAACAGAGTGAGAAGTGGATGGTATCCAAACCAACAAACATTGTTCAAGTTTAGTGGGTGAGCACTGGTGGTTATTAGTGTTGGATGTGTTTCCCTGGTGGAGGCATAACAAACAACATCCTTGAATGATTTACTGGGTAATGAGGTCTTCACTGGCTAAAGGAGCTTGTTTCCACTTCTTTATTCAACTTGGGTATTTTTTTCACAATAGTCTTACCACACCACTGATCATCTTGATGGTTTTAATGTCTTTATCGACTAACTAAACTGGAGATGGTTTGTTAACTGGTAAGTTTACATACTTGAGCTAATAAAAAAATACATATAAGAAATATGTCTGAAAACCACTAACCTTATTAAACTCTTATCTACAGTGTGTGTTCCTTTTGTAACAATTATCAAATTAACACGTTAAAATTGTTCTGCACTGAGGCAGCTCCTCTTCCACTGAGTGAAAATTAGACCACAGAAACAAAGTGTACACACCAAGCAGACATAACCTTATGGCCAGCTGTTTAATATTGTGTTGGTCCTGCTATTGTTGCCAAAACAGCCCTGACCTCTGAGGGTATGCTGTGGTGTCTGGCACCAAGATAGTAGCAACAGATCCTGTAAGTTGTGAGAAGGAGCATCCACGGATCAGAATTGTTTGTCCAGCACATCCCATAATTGCTTAATTGGATTGGGATCTGGGGAAGTTGGAGGCAAAGTCAATACCACAAACTTATTTTGTGCTCCTTAAACAATTCTTGAACCACTGTGACTTTGTGGCAGGCTGCATTATACTGCTGAAAGAGGCCACAGCCATTAGGTAACACTGTTTCCATGAAATTGTGTACATGGTCTGCAACAATGCTAGGTAGGTGGTATGTGTCAAAGGACCCTAGGCCTTCCAACAGAACATTACCTAAATCATCCACATGCCTCCATGTGGATCCTGGTGCCAGGTTTTCCCGGGGTAACCAACACACATGCAGCTGGCCATCCACGTGATGCAACAGAAAGTGTGATTCATCGGACCAGGCCACCTTCTTCGCTTGCCCGTTTTTTGTGCTTCTAATGCATCAGAGACTGAACTGCCTACAAAGACATTTGCAGAAAATGGTGGGATATTTTTTCTGTTGATCTTCTATCTGTTTCCAACACAAGTGCTAATTATCCTTGTCAGGAATGGACACTCACCTTAACATTACTAGCACTAACTGTCTTTTTACAAGAGGCACAGTGCAGCTTCATGCAGCTGTGGCTCCAGTGTAAAGTCGGTGGACTGATCCGTGACTCGTCGAATCTACGTGCTGAAGTATCTTTGAACTCTGAGTTGCTCCTGATGCATCCATCAGAATGCAAATGCTAGAAAGTCTTTAGGCATGTGTGCGTGTGATTGGGGGAATCAGACTTGCAGTAGAAAGTGCTTTTGATTGCTCAACTGAGTAGAAAGGCTCTATATAAATACCATGTACTTTTGACTATGTCTATGTGTGGACAGGCAAGAGCAAGTCACTCGTTTTCTTTGTCACTGACTCATTCTTTCTATCCTTTTTCAGCTGCAAATAAAGACTCGAAACACACACACGCACCTCCTGTTTCCTCTCAGTCCTCATTTTCAGATCTGGCAGCTGGATGTGTGTTTTGTTTACTGGAAACCCACCACTGTGCCAGTGTTTGTATGCATGCATTAACATCCAATCATGGCAGGAGCACATGCGCGCCGTCACACTGAGAAACATGAAAATAAGGACAGACATAATGTAAGCCAATTACTGATGTTAGTGACAGGACACTTTGGCTGTTGCCATGCTGAAAAAAATGTCACAGCAATTCGTAACCCAAATCAAGGAAATGGGGAAAACTAGTAATTGCGGTTAAGAAAGTGGGCCATAAATTAACTTCTGCACAAGTGCAGGAGAAATCCCATTCTCTTATGACTAATTCACTTGTGCAACAAAGGGGGGAAACCGATCCTTTATGGCGATACAACATATTACTGAGGGTGGATGCCATGTAAAGCAGTAAAGTGCCACTCCCCACCATTTACACTGGTGCAGGCATAATTATACCCATCATTACTGTGCTTTTAAAGATAATGAGATCATTTCAAAGTTATGATTTTCCCAGTCATTGCAACATAGCACACATATGGATGTTGTAGTTTGCAAAAGAAGAAATAAAAAAAGCCACTCATAGCTCCCTTTGTTATAGAGGACTATGGACTGAGTGGGAAATATGAGTTTCTACCTGGCATCAGTAAGACGAGCCACTTACAATATGTGCTGTGGAAGGCTGACAGGAAATGAGGAGCAACAACTGTCAAAGTGATCAGGGGAGGGAAGCGGGGAATCAATTTTAATTTACTGTTACTTTTATATTAGTGGAAAGTCTCAACAACATAATCTTGTTAAAGCTCTCCATCTTATCAAGTGTCAAGGAAAAACACCAACAAAAGCTGGCCGTGGGATATACTATGACAGAAACAACTGCTTTATTGTGACAAATAAAACACAAGTAACCTTAAGCCGGTGTAGGATTCCCAGTTCAATAATTTATTTTAATTTATGACATTGCCAGGACAGATGCAGTAAAAGTCAGAAATGTAACTTGAAGCAAACAACGTACGCGCTCACCTCTGGGGAGGAAAATTAATTTAGTGAGAACTGGCAACATTTCAGGCTTTAAATCCAAAAAAGTGTTAGGATAAGATAAAGAGTCTTCATAGTTTCAGGCAACGCTCATGAATTGTAATAAACTGCTGCACAACAGGTGTGAAAGTCTTTGTCCTTCAATGCACGTGTGTGGAAATGGCAGACTCGGCAACTGTAAGCTGATGTGAGCTGACGTGAGTTGGCTTTCGATATAAAGTGCTGCTCTGGAAATGACCCAGATTTGTTCTGTCTTTGTCCCATGCTTTTGATTTGATCTTAGCATGGGCAGGCCTCAGACTTTGTAACAACACATGGCGGTCCTTTATGAACATTAAGCTGGGAACAGACCCAAGCTAAGTGTGTGATAGTGTGCTTGTGTTTGAGTGAGAGACAGGGAAAGGAGAAAGCCAGGAATAATTTCAGACGAGAATGGCCTGATGGGACAACTTAGCATGAGGTCCTGGCCAAGGGAAACACATGCAGGGCCAGTGAGTGAACACATGTCCTCTGTTTTCCAATACAGTGACAAGTTTACTCCATTACAACTCTTCCCACTTTAATACAGCAATTGTCTGAGAGGATTAACTGGACATGCAGGGCACATGCATGTAGAACGGCCTTGAATTCAACAATAGAAAGTCCTGTCATGTAACTACAATGGCAAATACAACTGAAGGTCATTAGTAGCATCAGAATTATTAGGCTTTTCAGCTCTGGGTGACATCTATTGAGTGTTAAATTCCATTTTGACCCTAACAAGGGGAAAACGCATTGATTATACAGTATTATAGCTGGACAGCAGCTTCTCAGACAGTGCTGCTCATAGGGTTTAAATTTCTGCAAGATTGGCGAGATTGGTGAGGCGTGTTTTCCTACAAGTCCTTCACAATTCAGTCCCCGCACTAAGGAAATGTTGTGAGGCTAGCCAAAATACATACACTACATGTCTCCACAACTCTAAAACAACTAACACTTTTTTCATCCCGATGACTTCAGTTGCTTTTAAGGCTTACTTTAGTTTATTGTTCAACACATGGCAGGCCAGAAATATTTAGATTCTTATGATGTAGTCTGTGTAATGGAGGGGTGTCAAACAAAAGGCCCGGGGTTCAGAATCGGTCTGCTGAAGACTTCAATCCAGCCCACAGAACAGCTATAGAAAATGTGAAGAAGTGCATAGATTTTTATACTACATCAACATAATTAACTAACACATAAACAATAAAATGTCGGATACTTTTTTTCAACTATTAATGAGCTGACAGTAAATTAACAAAAGTGAATTTTTATAGTATATTAACAAAAAACGTTATATTTTATAATGACAGAACAGTCTGTGCAATAAACTATCATAACTTCTTCAGTAGTTTTACTCCTTGATCATGTAGTTTCACGGGTCCGACCCATTTAAAATCCCTGAAGATCAAAGTGGGCTGTATGTGGTCCATGATGTGAAATAAGTTTGAGCTTCCTGGGCTAATGGTTGATGGTTGAAAAGTTGAAGGGCTTAATGAAATGGGCACATTTTTTTTCTTCTGGGAATAAAAAGTATTGTATTTCAGAATTGTATAACAAAATCCACCCCCGACAAATTTAACCCTTTCCCTTTTTATTTTTTTATTTTTTTTGTACACGTTCTCTCAGACACAATCAAAAGATTCTTTTTTCCATTAAGTTTTCTTTTATTTGTTTCAAACCCGACAAGTAAATGTCTTTGCTTATTTAGGACTTCTAAAATTGAATGCTTTATATTTGATCTTCTCTGGTCCTTGAACAGCACATTCTGACTGTGCCAGTTTTCTTAGTATTAAAGAAGTTGACATAGTCTAAGGGCAAGTGACTCACGCTTACATCAACCTTTTAATATCCTGCTTCAGCATGTTGAACCGTAGTTCACTTTGTTCTCTTGTCTCTGTCTTTTCTGGCCCTAAAATCTTATGCAATGTACAAGGAAAGTATGATCAGACAGGCAAAGTATTTGCCAAGGTCAGTGTGGTGACATGAAGCAATAAATCATCCTAATTTCCCTGCATGTGTCTTAAGTGAAATCCGTTGGTCGTTTGATTTTTTTTTTTTTTTGAATCAAAACCAGTTTTTGTGAAATGTACACAACGCACTTTGTTAGGTACATGTGTTCAACTGCTCATTAAAGCAAATATCTAATCGGCCAATCACATGGCAACAACTCAATGCCTTTAGACATTTAAAGCTGGTCAGGATGACCTGCTGAAGTTCAAACTGAGCATCAGAATGGGGAAGAAAGGGGATTTAGCAGATTTTTAACGTGGCACAGCTCTTTCTGTGAGAAAGGCTGGTCGGAGTATTTCAGAAAAGGCAAAAGATTGCATGAGTGGCAGTTCTCTAGATGAAAATGACAGAGATTAGAGGGTCACCAAACTTGGACAGAAGACTGGAAAAATATTCATGAGTCCGTTGCATGGATCCATCTCGCATTGTATCAGTGTTTCAGGCTGGAGGGGGTGGCGTAAAGGTGTAAAACATGGGTGCCAAACATAAGGCCTGGGGCCAGAATCAGCCTGGCAAAGACTCCAATCAGGCCTACTGAACAGCTTTGAAAAGGAGCTTTTGGAAAGGAGTGAGGGAGTCCATAAATTTTAAACTTTTAGCTGTATTTTCACAGATTTTACAGCTTTTTCTAGAGAATGTAGAGTATAGCGCAAAGTAAAAGAGACAGACTTTTTGATTTAAATTTGTCATGGACAGGAATGACTCCCATGAATGTTTCCTAGGTGATAAAGTGTCAGTGTTGTGGAGCTTGTTTATGTTGCTGAAAAATCATATAGCGTCTCAACACTGTGGCTTTTTCTTAAATATTTTACTGAATCAATTGGACACTTTTTTTAAAAAAAAACTTAATTTTACAAAGGAATGGTGATTTTAAAAAGCTGCAAATTCATTTGAAATGTGCTGGGATGTTTTGGCTTTCACACAGCCTTCCTGACCCACACAAAGGCTGCAAAAGACAACTGCAGGTGGAGTCGGAGGTTTTAGTGTTTCTGTTTTATTGCCTAAAACAAGTGGATGAGAACTTGACTGGAGACTCATACAACTGCCTGAGGCTGTTGGAACCCTTTATCTTTCACCCGACCAACTTACAGGTCTCTGCTCTGTGAAATCACTGCTGAGCCCCCCTCCTAAAAATTTAATTGCTTTCATCTTTCACCCAAATACAGTGGTTGGCTGTTTAGTTACTCTGTGACATAATCAAGATTAAAAAGGAGCTTTATAAGTGAATTCCACGGACCAATACTACTACCACTACTAGTAGTATTAATGATAATAATAAAGTGTCTTGATGCATTCTCAATCATCCAGGAAAGTAAATCTCCAAAAGTTGATTCTGTTCTGTTGATTCTGTTCATCTGGACGTAGCGTTTTGTGGGAGAAACGTTTCGTCCTGATGACCAG
>VUQG01026568.1:80704-90704 GCA_015106755.1 Etia nguti | reverse complement strand
CTTAGACACAGTAAATTTCTCACACACACACACACACACACACACACACACACACAGGCTTCCCACGCACACAGATGCCCAGCCGGCCCTGCCAGAGGCCGGTAAACTGCAGTGTTTTTGTTATTCATAGACTCGGACAGAGCGGCAAACACTAACCAAGGCTGAACTGTTTGGACAGATGTGCTTCAGTCCCTCCAGCAGACACACACACACACACACACCCTGGGCTACCAGCTGACCCCCCCAACCTTGACCTGTGACCCTCAGAGACAGTCTGGCTCTATTTTCAGACCAACATTTGAGCAGTGTGAAACATAGAAGTGACACGAGCCTGTTTTCCAGCTCAGGGAAGGTGGACCTTATCCTCTCGTTTTAGCTGATGTACATTTGTTCATGAAAGTCTGATTTCAAGTCATCAACCTAAGAGCCAAGGTCGCCGGTGGGCTGTAGGTGGAAGCCTATCCATTCATTTTCTTAACAGTTTAACCCTTGTGTCTACAAGGTTGGCTAAGCTGGTTGAACGTTGGTGTAGTTTGCTGTGTTGTGGCTAAACGCTGGCTGATTGCTGGCTCGGTGTTAGCACAGCGGCCGTACTTTGGTTCAGTGTAGCGATTCTGGCACAGTTAATTAATTTTCATGCTAAATACTGTCGGAGTACTATTTCTACTTGCTTATTTCATGGGCTGTTTGGGATGTTTGTGGCCTTAAAAAACTGAATGCTGATTACCATATCAACAGTCAAAGCACTGAAGCTTTGAGGCATTCAGGACTGCCCTAAAATTAGAGCTATGAAAGGCTCAGATTTTATTCTTTTTCACAGATCAATAGGCTTTCACTACATTAAAGCTGTTACAGCCTTTTCGCTTGCTTCACTGTTGTCAGTTCCCGGTTTCACAAACACCCCCCCCTGCTGTGAAATTGCCTCAGTTCCCACCTGTTAACATGAGTTTTTCAGCCTAGTTTCCTCTTGTTCTCTGTGTCCTCTTTCCTCCCTGCAGGGATCAGGTGGGAATGATGCCTCTCCCTGCTCCCAGCTCCTTAACGCCGCCGCTGAGTGATGGGAACAGGCGACGTATGGCTGCTTTCTCATGGCTGTGAGGCTTCGGTGCTGCATGCTCTCACAGAGGCCTGCAGAGGTAGAAGCAGACACACATAAATAGAAGGAAAGCAGAGCCTGTGAGAGGCTGAGAAGGGAGGAAGAAAAGTATAAGTTTGATACACTTTTCCTGTATGTTTTGAGTCAAGGTCACAGAGGCAGGAAGGTGCAGGCGAGGGTGAAACACTAAGATAAAATGCTTGGCCATCACTAAAATATGTTATTCCATAACATAATACAATGAAGACGCTAAATTTACTTCTGAATCTGGCTCTGATATTTTTTTTGTAGTGGGAGGAGGAAAATAGTTGAGGATCAGAGAATAAGTTTCATTTTCGTTGCAGGAAGGGAACAAATTTTTGCAAGAGCAGATGATGATAATAATAGCTACAGTAATGGTCAGCAGTAGTGACAGAGTGGGGTGGTGGAGTGGAGAGGCAAAAACATGAAGGTAGAGTTTGTTTGGCATCAAAACTGCTCCGTAAATATCCATAAGAATTAAAAACGTGACTCCTGGGTCTGAAGGTGTGTTTGGTGAGTTTATTAAATACCTGCAGCTTCATGCGATCCACATGTGCATCTCTGAAGTGGGAGTCACCGCCGCGCTTTGTGACTTCACAGAGAGAGGATCGTCAGGACCTAACCGCCTACACCTGAGAAAGGTGTCTCGTCTCACGATCTCGTCTCTTTAACGATCTGTCATTTGTTAGAGAGCCGCTGTCCTCGTGTTTTGGAGCTCCGTCACAGCTGTTAGTAAAGTTTGAGCTGTCTACCAAACTGGTTAATATTATTCTTTCACTTTTTCCCTTTTAACTGCATACAGGGAGACTTAATAAGCAAATTAACGTTGTGGTCACCGTGTTTTTACCGAGCTCAGGACACACTCTCACCCTCGAGTGGATGTTGGAGGACAGCTTTGTTTGTGCAAAATAGATTAAAATCCTTTTTTTTCCCATCAGATCTCGAGAAAGTCATGCTTGCCTTTGCTGCTTTGTTACTGGACGAGTGTAACACACTGAAAGCCGGACTTAGCAAATCATCTCTTTTGGTCCATATTGCTGCAGTCACGGTGCAGACAACAGGGAAAGATCGCATTACTCCAGTGTTTGCACTTTTGCAGGATCCCTGTGCATCAGAGTCCAGTGTAAAGTTGCACTGTTTGTCTTTAAATGGTCATGTACCTGCATATGGGATAGATGTGCTGTGCTCGTACACTCCTGCAGGATCCTAAAAGTCTGCATCCCAGTAAAGAGTCTGAGTTCTCAGTGTTTCAGGGAGCAGATAATGAATAATGACTTGTTTGGATGATTATTTTGTTATGGTGCTTTTTCCCTTTTGTAGATGCACAGTGGCACCTCTAGACTAAAGGTCCAGGTGAAGGTAGAGAGGACTTAAATGAAGAACTCAGGCTGGCGAAATATTAAAAATCGAGCCTTTTAATTCAGCTGACAACAAAGTTCAAACAGAAAAACTTAAAAACAAGATGAGGGAGCTCATCAAAACTTTTAACAAAGACACAGGTGGGGAACAATGTACAACTAAAAGCAAAGAAGAGGTGAAGACATTCAGAGAGTAGGGAAAAACAGGAAGTAAAACTGCCCCTCCCTGAGCCTGGTTATGCTGAAGGTTTCTTCTTGTTAAAAGGGAGTTTTTCCTTCCCACTGTTGCTAAGTATTTGGTCAAAGTGGCCCGTCTGATTGTTGGGATTTTCTCTCTATTGTAGGTATAAAATGGAACTAAATTAGTGCGTGGGTGCTATGAAAAGTTTGAGACCCACAGAGCTGGAGTAACACACCTTCAGCGTACACACACACACAGACCTCACTTTCAGGCCCACTTAGTGCTCCAATGGGCACATCCATCTCACTCTCTCTGCCTCGGCACACACCGCTAACACCGACCCTCGAGTGGACAGCTCTGTTTGTGCACACCAAAAACAAAGTCCTATCTCGCTCTATCTCTTTGTTAGACTCAGGGTGAGAGTTCATTTGCTGAAGAAAAGCGGGGTCAGATGCATCGATTTGGCCTTGTGACCGAGCGGGGAGGAGGAGGAGGAGGGTCTGCAGGCCTGACCTCTTCGTCACTGTTGCAGTTTCTGCTCTGAGGCTGAGGTGTTTACTCAAGCAGTGGGGGAACACGAGGGTATCAACTTACCCCTCTGCTCAACTGGGAGCTAACCAGGCTTCCTATTCAGGCCGCACTGTCAGTCAATATCTTCCTCTATTCATACAAAGGTCAGCGGGCAGATCCCAGGGCAGCGGGGCCGGCCGGCGCTGAGGCCCGCGCTCTGTTTGTGTGGTAACCCCGCTGCTCTCAGATAGAGTCCACCAAGAGGGGCTTTAAGTCCTTTTTAATCATTTCTTTCTGATTTATTACAACCTGGGTCGTAACTCGATGGAGCCGGGCCCTCCTCCTCCTCCCGAGATCTGTGAAGGTGTTGACACGTCGAAAAAGAAAGAAGAAAATGAATCATTGCTGAGTCCGAGTTTCTCTGAATGTTGTGCAATTGTTGTTGAACACATGGCGAAGGACACGCACAGTTGGCTGCTCTTTGATGTGGAGCACATGCGTTTTGCATTTAATCTGATTGCAGCGTCACTCTGTGTGTGTGTGTGTGTGTGTCTGTGTGTGTCTATGTGTGCGTGTGTGAGTGAATCAAAGGGAGACGAGGCTTAGCCCGGGACACGGTGGGTGACCCTGACAGTGTGAAACGCAACCTGACAGGACAACAGGGAGGGTATATTACCACAAAGTCTCCACAGCATGTGTGTTTCACTGTGTGTTTTTGTTTCACTGTGTGGGTGTGTGTGTGTGGGTGTGTGTGTGTCTGGTCACTGCAGGACAGCGCTCGGCCACATCTGAGTGGCAACACAAACAACGTCAGCAGGTAACAACACATCTGCAAATCGAAGATCTCATAACGGGACTTCAGAGTGGGAAAGTTAGAGCAGAGGACTTCTCATAAAAACACACACACACACACACACACACACACACTCCAACTCACATAACTGGGAATTCGCTGGTAAAGGCTGCCCTCCAGTGCACAAACAGGTGCATTATCTTGTCGTCTGTTCAGTTTTTAAAGTCCTTCAAAATAACTCTTTATTTCTAAATATTTTTATGGAAGATTCTCTTTTAAAAATTATTTAACTTTTAGAAACAGTCATAAGAGTCATGCACATCCTAGGTTTAAATAGGATGGACGGTGGATCAAACAAATTGGGCCGTTCTACATAAAATGAGACAAATCTGAGAAAAGCTTTAAAAAAACAGTTTTAAAAAAATACATTAATGAAACCAAGCAAAACTGTACCTTCATGCTGAGTACATGAATATATTTGAAGTACATGTCAGTGGGCCGAAATGTAATTTTTCTGGCATTTCTGATCCCTCGTAACCTCATAATAGGAGCCAGCCAAATTTTCAGGGTTGAAAACGACATTTAAGCCACGTGGGATGGATGGCTGCTCCGAACAAGTCAGTTCATATGAAACGGCTCCTTCGCAGGTGCAAACTTTTAATACCGGCTTCATCTTCTGGCTGTGAATTCCTCTGGGTTAAAATAATTTTCTGATTAGTCCTGAAGTAGTTTTTTTAAATCCTTGAGGAACGTTGATCTCAGAGGATTTCAGGATCATTCTGTTCAGCTTGGGATGATTTTCTTTTGTCTTTTTTACTTATTTTACTAAACTTTAGTTCAGCTGCTGTGATGCTTTTGTTTAGAAATCGACTTTTTTGGTCCATTTATGATGCAAAACACATCAGATTTTGAAATAAATTGTAACTACATCTATCCACAGCAACGAAGCACACCAACAGATAAGAAATCAATGGATAAGTTCCACCTGCGGCCTTGTTGATTACTTGATAATTTCCGTGAGATCCAGCTGGTCACTCTTTGCCACATGTTGCCACAACATTCGAGCGGTAAACGAGTTTTTCTCGTCATTAGAAGGAGATGATCTTCATCTTCTTCATTTTTTCTTTTTGATTTGTACATCTGCTCTGGAATGAAATTTGGCTGTTTTCTTCCCTTTATCTATAATTTTTATTATCTTTCTTGGGCTCTTTGTCGCTCCATGATCTTGTCCTCCTCTCCCTGAGGGGTTTCCATCTGCCATCAAGACCTGGACTTGGTTCAGTGCTGTGTAGGAGCTCCAAAGTGCAATCAGTGTCTTTGCTGTAAATCAGAAACACTCCCGGCCCTCGTCTGATTGGATCCGAATCATCTTGAAGCACAAATGAAAGAGAATAAACACATTTTATGAATAAAAATGTTCAGAGTCACGATATGTGGGAGAGAACAGGATGGCTTTTATGTGGATGTTTTCTGATCTTTCTGACTAATGCACATGTTTCACCAGCACTGCAACATGTGGAGGTAACATTGGGGATACTTGGGTTAAAGCACCCAAAATCGTACCCCTAATGACATCATGAGTTTCTCTAAATTGCTCCAAGACGTTAAAAAGTTTTCCTGACTTTCTTTGGAGAAGTACTTAATGTTGGAGCAGCTCTGAGAACTAAGTGCATAAAATATTAGATATCTTTATGCCTCAGGATAATTTGAGCGCTAGTTATCGGCTACTGCAGTTCACTAAGGCGAAGCTAATCGATACAATTTCACAGCCCGAGTTCACAACTACAGGCATCTCATTGTGGTTTATAAGGAAAGGTAAAGATAAAAAACTCAAGAATAATCGAGAGAAGACCCCGATTATCAGACAGTCTGTGGAAACTGGGGACTATGAGGGTGAGGACACATTTCAACAGAAGCAGAGCCATTTACTTTGACTGTTTGGAAGCCGAGAAAAGAAAATCTGGAAATTCGTGAAAGAAAACCACAAGAAAATCTTGTAGGTAGAAAAATAACGCAAAAAGGGAAAATGTAATTTTATGTTAAAAAAAAGTTTCTGTGATGAATAACTGACAGAGTACAAAATCAGTTTCTTAGCAGCAGGTTAGAGCTGAGCATAAAAAACATGTTTATTTCACTGAATTTAGATTTATGGCTGCTGCCATGTTGTTATTGTTGTTTTTGGTCAATAATAATTATCTGTTATTTAGCAATAAATAGCAACAAAATGCTAACATTGAGGCCTCTGAATGAAACGAGTGCATGACGTCATGCGGCTGCTGGAGTTTTGGGTGAGGAAAGTTGTCTAATTCTTGTCTGATTGAAGCTTCTAGCTCCTCAACAGTCCTAGGTCTACTGCGTTATTTTATGAAGCTTCAAAATGTTTTCAGTTAGTGAACAGTCTGGACCGCAGGCAGGTCATTTCAGCTCCTGGACTCTTATTATGAAGCCATGCTGCTGGAATAGATGCAGTATGTGGTTTAGCATTGTCTTGCTGAAATATGCAAGACCTTCCCTGAAAACACGTCTTCTGGATGGGATGGGTCTTTTAGTACTGATGGTCTTTTTCCAGATGTGCAACCTGCCAACTCCATAGGCACTGATGCAACCCAATACCGTCAGAGAGGCAGGGTCTAGAGGACGTGTTGTCCATCTCCAAAGCACTTCAGACTTTGTAGGCACAGTGTTTTTTGTAGCTTGATGAACCTCTGCCTATTTAATCCCACAGCCAGCAGCAGACCCTCAGACTGGTCTCCTCAGCACCGTGACAGATAAAAACTATCAGAGAGTCTTCTCTCTGATTTAAACTCATCATCAGTGTCCAGGTTGCTGTGCAAAGCTTCTTCTGTTGTGTTGCCTGCTGCTGAATCTGTGCAGCGTGACGTTTGTCCTGAGTTCCTCCGACACCTCCACCCCTCAGTGTCTGTCACAGAGGATCCCTGCTGGGTCGTTTAGCCCTCTCTTATCTTTGGCGTTCCGGGCTCCGTTTGTGGACCGACGGGAACAGCTGCTGCTGGCTCTGATCAAAGCAGACTGGGGCCTGAGCACCGTCAGTCCCTGTGTTCAGCAGGGCCATTCTGTTTGGGATTATCACACCTGTGGTTCAGGGATTAATCCCAGAAGAGACATGGGAACCAGGAACAAGAGGCTCCCGAGGACGGCCACACCACCTGAGTGCATGCTGGGAGTTTGGCCCCATAAATTGACTTTTTGATTTAATGATCAGTTGATTGTTCCAAATTAGTTTGGCTCTAACTGATAAAAAAAACTATTTTCAGGGAAACTGCAGCCACATGCTAAGTCTGAAACTGAATAAAGTGTTTGTTATAGCCTGTATTTAAAAGATGTAGCCTGTGTGACATCACCCAATGGTTTGTGAGGTTGTGCGTTTGAAGGTTGAGCGTTTTGGCTCTCAGCTTTTTGAAACCAGTGGTCTGCAGCATCTTTGGGTCTGAAAAGTGAAACCAGTGCTTTAAATTTGCAGCGTTTCCAGTGACCAGTAGAGGGCGTTTCTGTCTGATTCTATGGAAATCTGAAAAATTTACCTCCTTCTCACCCAATTTATAACCTCAGTTATTTCCTGCTCAGTCATTAATTTCAAGTCTTACTGAATGTCATACAATGTTTTTTTGTAAATTCTGATCATATTGGAGGGGAAAAGAGGAGAAACCAGAGCAAACTAGTGCATGCTAGCTGGTTAACAGCAACTGAACTTCCAAAATAAGAGCCAGGGGATTGTTCGCTACTAAAGTATTCATGTTGTTGTTCCAGACATATGAAAAAACCAAAATAAAACTCAAAGCATGAGAAACAAATGCTACATATATGTAACATATGTAGATAAAAAGTAAATATTAGTCAAGATTTAATTAATTCAGTGATGCTGGGATGCGTTTTAACTTTAAAGAATGACACAGAAAAGACTCAGGTCTACTTTAAAACAATCATTCGTGTCTGAAATGAACTGCATTGAACATATTTCAGCTCTTTCAGTGTCGTGATTCTTTAGTGTGAAGTAATGATCTAAATGAATGGAAATGTTATTGACTGAACACATGAGGTCTTTACTAGTTTGGTATTTGCTAAAGTCTGACCTCCGACCTTTGAGCGTGACTCCAGCGGCATCATGTGTCCAAGCACGATCAGGCCGAGCGGAAAACCCTCTCCTTGTTTGCTTAGCTTGTTCGACTGTTTCCCGCTCTGTTCCCTCTGAGCCCGTCTGTCCAACAGCTTAAAATCCTGGCTGGCTTCACCCCCCCACCTCCCACCCAGAAGGTCGGGCGTCTGAACCCATCACACACACACACACACACACACACACACACACACACATATGCAGAAACACACCAAATACCACTAATGCCACTTGTGCAGCAGCACCTTTTCCCTCACATTGTTTCACAAACATGGGCTTAACCCTGCAGGACCCTTAAAGACACACACTTCATTAAAGCAGCCACACAGGCGGCATCTTAAAAACACTCTTCATTTTTCCCAATTTACCTCGCAGCTGCAGACAAGGGACAAATTAAAGGAAAAACTTGAACCTTTAACCCTACAGTGAGGAGATCCGGTGTCTCTCGCAGGGTTTGGGTCCAACATTTGTGTCCTGAGTCGTGTCATCTTCAGTAAGTCACTACATTACATTACACTACATTCAGTCATTCACCCATTCACACACACATTCACACACTGGTGATGGCAAGCTACATTGTAGCCACAGCTGCCCTGGGGCGCACTGACAGAGGCGAATAAATAAATGATAAATCAATATGCCCAGCTCAAACAGGCTCATGAGACACCAATAAAAAAAGTCAAGCCAGAGAAGAACCATAACCTACAATTACTGAACAAATAATCCAATAAACCAGTTTCTTTAACTCACAAAGTGACCGAGCTACTTTATTTTAATGGCTGTTTGGGTTTCTCACACCTGTACCGTGTCCTTTATTTGTGATGCTTACTCTAAAATATTCTAATGCAAAATAATTACAGTTTTCAATCATGTTTTGCAAAATAAGCTAATCCCCCCCCCCAAATTGTGCTTAAAAATCAGTTTCTGTATTCCAGTACGCTCATATTATTTTAACATCAAAACACTGATGAACCAGTAACTCCATAATACTTTGATCAACAACAAATTACTTCCATGCTTCAGTTTCAAACTAAATGTGAACAAACATCTGGTTTACAGATGTGGAAGTCTTCAAGATTTTTGTGCAGAAAGACGAAAAAAATATTTAGATTCATGAAATATCTGAAAATTATGCTAAAAGAGAAGCTTATTTATGTAATAACTACAGAGAAATTACAATAACATCAGAAGACTACAATATTTTTTTCAAAAAAGAGAGAGAGAGCTCTGCATTATTCGCACCATTAGCCTCAATCGGGTTAATCAGTTCCTGTAAAATCTATGAAAAGATGCAGACGTTGGTTGATAAATTCATGGTGGGAAACATGTTCATGATTAATAACATCCACAAACAGCAAAAAACACGGACATATCTTCAAGATCAGTAAACTGAAGCCAGTGTGGACGTGACTTAAACCTGCTTTCTCTCCACCAGATGGCACAAACTGTGGTCATCTTGACCTCTGTAATGTCTTTCCTTCTGATCTTATGGTCTCAGTCGCATATTTTGGTTCACACTGAATAAAAAATAAAGTGTTTTGTATTTTGGTCACACTACTGATGACTGAGGGCTGCGTTCTGTAGTACCTGCAGCCTGCAGGGCTGAGTCTAAAGGGTGGGGGTGGGGGGTCCTTCACCCCATTTCTCTTGAAGTCTGAATAAAATATTTTTCAGCTTATAATATAAAACATAAATATTACTAAAAAAACATTTATTATTGTAAATGAATCCACCTAGCAGTATGTAAAGTAAGGATGTAAAGGTGCTGTGTTGTTTGCAGTCCAGCGCTCTCCTCGGCCATTTTTATGGGCTAGGGTTGCAGGTGAGGGGGACACTATTAATGTTTACATCTTGTCACGCAGTTATGAGCCAATCACGAGAAGGCTGGAGAGTGTAGTTCATTAAAAGA
>VUQG01026568.1:69702-80684 GCA_015106755.1 Etia nguti | reverse complement strand
AGAGAAAATAGTTCCTGCACCAGAGGGTGAGCATCTGTCCCATCAAAATAATCTGAATGGATTTCCAGAACTTTACAGGAACCACCAGGGAACATCAGGAAGAACTAAAAAATCTTTAAACTTTAATGGCAAAACTGTAAAATAAGAAATAGAAGCATGAGTAAAATAACATTTTATTCATATAGATAAATATAACAAAGTGCTTCAGAACCATAGTGCTAAAAAACAAACAAGTTTAAAAGGAGTTTTTAGCTGCTTTTCAAAACAGATCACTCCCAGCACCCCCCTCCGTCACGCCAGCCCTCCTTCACTACATCCATGAATCTCTGAGGTCTTCCTCTGTTCCCTCTTCTTCATCTCTCGTGTGCTCTGTCCGTTTGGATGGTCGACCCCAAGCATTTAAACTCATCCACCTTCACAATCTCTACTCCTTTCATCTTCTGCCCCCACTCTCTTCACTGAAGACAAAAGTAGCAGGACTATTACTATCCACCTCGAGGTCTTTAACCCACATGTGTGCGCAATTGCTCCCTTTCTGAAATCCTGAAGTAACTACCTACACGAAAAGGATGAAACCACACAGGGAAACTGATCCTCAGTTTGATCTTTTGGTTTCATTTTTCTCATTCATGAAACTCAGTGTGTGTTTGCCCGTCCAGGCAAGACGGAAACTGGATAAGCAGCATTTTCAAACGTCTCTGATTTAGGCTTAAAAAAAGACTGGAGTAGTGTGGCATAAATACACTTATAAATACATCAAAAGTCACACAAACTTTGGTGTACTTTGAATCTCCTAGACCAGCTGAAGTTGTCCACCACCAAAACCAGGCCCTGAGAAAGGAACAGAAAATACATTAACTGATTTTTCTATCTTCAGTCAGACAAAATACACAGATTAATCTATTTTTAATACCTGTATTCAAAATGTAAAAGCACTAAGATACAGAAACACATACACGTCCTTTAAACTTTGTTTATAAACCTGAAAAACGCTTCTTCTGTTGATCAAACTCACATCATGTGTGAACTACAGCTGCGGCAGAGCTGTTAGAAGAACCGCGACTATGACACCTGCAAACCGACCAGGTAAACTCAACACTGCTGCACCTGCAGAGACAGAAAGACACAGTCCGTATCCACAAAGCACTTCCCTTTTCCTGTTTCCTGTTTTCTGACTCAGCATCTTGAAAACAGGGCAAATAACTGAGTAACAAAATGTGGGATAAATAGTGACATTTAGTGTAGCAAATGCATTAACCTCTGTAATTACACAGATTAATATACAGACCACAAAGGCTGGTTTGGTGTGCACTGTTTAAAGTACAGCTAACTCTAAAAGTATGAATAAAGAATTCAAAGTAACATTTTATAATTGCATTATACAGTCTGTCCAGCAGAGGTCAGCACCTCCACATGTCTGGGACTGTATTCAGACATTATTATTACTGATCAAAATTAATCATTAAAAAACATCTCAAAGCTTTTTGTTTCTGCAGGCAAAGCAACATTTCATTTCAGCGGTAGTCTGCTTTGAACACATGGTTTATTTTCATTTCTTTTAAATCTCCCTCATTCCAACTTAACTGTATTTTTGACTTTTAACCTACCTTTGCTTAAAGTATAGGTGGCGTTCAGAGTCGTTTTTGAAGTTGGGTTGTGGCACAGACAGGTAATGGCTCGGTAAGGACCTGCAGGGATGTGGAGAGTGCTGCTGGAGGTGTACAGATAGCTTTCAGGGTCCTGCTCTGTCTTAGTGTGGACATCCTTCGAGTCAACTAAGGATTCAGAGTGGTTGTAGTGGATGGTCCATTGTATCTCAGGAGCCGGAAATACACCATGCAGGGTACACACTGAAGTCATTGTTTTAGTGTTTGCAGCCAGCTTGAGGTCCTTGTAAGGCACTGAGAAGAGAGGGGAAGGATGTTAAAGTCAATTAAAAACAGTCCCTTTCATCTTTAAGAATGCTTATTCGGTTTTGAGTGAGAGTTAGAGTTAGATTAATCAAACTGATACCATCCTTCTACCTACTGAGGTTTTGCAGACACATGATGACATTCAGTTTTCTGACATCGAGACTGGTCATGAGGGGAAATTAGTATTTTCTGACTGGTTGATGGTAGGTGCTGGGAAAATGACTGCTAAAGTCACACAGGCCTACCAACCAATCAGTGACCTGAATTTTTCCCTAGCAACCCATCTGTTGCTAGAGAAAAGCGTTTATTCCCCAACCAGCTGCGAAAACCCTTTGTGATCGACTGTAGTTTGCACAGCTAACAATACCCAACGACTACCATTTCTAAATCTACATAATGAAATTATAATAATCTGTGAGGCACTAACCTGCAGCTAGTTATCTTAGTTTAACATACAAACTAGAACAGCTAACAAAGAAATACTAACGAATTATTTTTATTCATCTTTAAAGCTAAAAATATCTACCAACTAGCACCAGTAAATAAACTTTCATTAATCTTTAATATAGCTATCAGCTACCCCGGTTCTATCTAAAACCTAACAATATCTTCTAAGGAACACTATTAAATAATGACTTTCATTAATTTATAAGGTAACAGCTAATATAGCTCTGTGCAAAAACAATATTAACTAGCACCACTAAATGATGACTTTCATTAATCTTTAAAACTAGCTAGCTGTTAACTAGCTTAGCTTAGATAACAGGGTTGAAACAGCTAGCCTTTTCTTGGTCATGGCTAATAATATCCATCCACTAATACCTTTAAATCTACAGAAGTAATTTCTTCTGATTGTTAAAGCTAACAATAAAACCCAGTTTTATCCAAAGCTAACAGTTGTAATCCACAGCTAACAATATATTTCAAAATCATCTAAATCTCTAATAGTTTTTCTTTATTTGATATCTTTAGCTAGCAGGTAGTTAGCCAAATGTAGCATTAAAAAAACTGCAAAATTAGTTGGAAGGTTTATGTTAAGCTAAGTTAACCTTAGAGAATCCCAAATGTAAGATCCCTTTTACTTCATGACCAGGGCTGGGTCAGATAACTTTTACACATAGTGAGTTAAAACAAACTACGTGGGAATTTGCATCATTAGTTATGCAATCCGTTATGATTTAAAATCATGTGCTCTAACTAAAGTGAAATTCACAAAAGAAAAGAGTTCACATATCTTCTCTTTTCTCTTTAATCCCAAACCACTTCTGCATATGTAGTGTGAACTTTAAGTGTCAACTCAAAAAAGCCTTTTTCAGAAATTTCGCTGGTATACTCACTTCTTCATAAAACATAAACATCAGCAAAGCCAACTTCCTCCCTTACCTGTTACATACAAATTTACATGGCAAACTTGTGAGGTCTGCATTACTGTCTCCAAACTGCCATTAAAAACTGCAGCGTAAGCTTTAAGTATCCTCCCATTATCTCCAAGAGTCAAATTCTTGACTAGGACTGAAATATTTCCTTGCGTCATGTCCCGGGGGAAGGCCGAGACCCTGTTCAGATAAGGGTCGTTTATATGCTTCAACATCGTCTCTCCTTTATTGAAAGAGTACAAAACAGCATTCCTTTCATCCTGCCAGTAAAAGCGAAGATTTTTCAAGTCTGTTTTAAATGGCACACTACATTCCAGGAGTGCGGAGTCCATGAAGGTCGAGTTGACATTGTACACCAATATGGCTTCAGACACTAAAATGTAAAAAAATAAAAATAAAAAAAGTACAGCAGTTAATGACTCTCAAACACCAGAGTTTTGATGATGCAACAAACAGCCATGTTTAATATGAGTTTCAGACCTAAACCAGTTTGTTTCTTTAATGTAAACACATACGCTTTGCATAAAAATATAGAAAGCTTACCAAATAGGAGAGTAGAAAAAAGTCCAAGCAGAAGAGCCATTTTTGTGAGGATGTTTCCTATAAGCTGAGATGACAACACTGATTTTAGATGCATGGTGCGCAGGCATGGTGCATCTTCCGCTTCCTCTTATGAGATGCTGTAGACGTCATCGGGACTTCCCTAAATTTGGTTTGATGACCATTTTAAAGTAATGACGCATATCTCTAACATTTCTTTGCTATTTCTGATTCACAGGACCATGGCTGACTTATTAATAGTTACGCAGGTTTTCCAATGCGATTATGTATTATGTGTAATGGAGTATGTGACATCTGTAAGATCAAAGGGTCACAACGACCGTTTGACCTTTGATGGAGGTGTGAAGTTAGACAAAACGGCAGTTTGGCATGTCTTCATAAACTGCACAACTTTGCACCATTTCCCGTCAGCTCTTTTAGTCTTTGCACATTTTGGTGTTATTATGAGGTGCATCATCGTGTCTTCTACCCACCCTGTGATCACTGATCTTCATTCTGTATAGTTTTTGTTGGGACAGCTGACTGACAAGCAGTTTCATGGCCAGACGAAGCCTATTACCTTATTACCTCTGCCCAGGCATACCGGCATCATTTCCTAAATATTTCCAACACAAACAAAGGCAGTAGACTTTTAAGGACATAATTTTAAAGACAAAGGACATATGAAAGCTGGCCCTATTCGACCTTGAAGAATAGTTCAGAGGAAGATATTTAGAATCCCCATATATCATCCCCTACATGCTTATATGTTGTCAATACAGACAAAGGCAGTAAGAATCATAGCTTTAACTCTATATAGCATTATTATCACTTTGACATTAAGATCAATCTACTGACCTTGAAGACCTCAGTAGATGTAGGCCAAATTTTAATGGACTGTTAACATTAACACGCTCTACAACCCTGCAAAGTTTTATCAGAATTGATTCAAACCTTTTCGATTGATTCAAAACTATAGAGGAAGGTCTTGTATAGAGGTTATTACCTCTATACAAGACCTTCTTCTATAGAAGTAAATCCTTTGGAAAGAGGAATTTTTTTAAAGGTCTACAGTCCCCGTCTGATAAGTCAAAAACACCAGGTAAATACAGGGGAGGTGTTGCTGATATCAATACAGATACTGATACTTTTAACCTTTCAAGGCAGTTTATGTAGGGGAGAGCAGTGTACCATAACTTAAGAGACGAATCTCAGTTCGCCAAATTCTGACCACATTTTAATTACCACCAAATCACTTTCACTTTCTACAATAATGAGTTAACACACCTTTTGGTTTTATTTTGAGAAGTGGACGGTACACGTGCCTGTCTTTGGGTCAGCTTCTGTTGGTTAAATGTGCTACAGGCTATTATTAAAAGACGTGACAGTCAACACAGAAAAGATTCAGAGATTTTTTATTGTGCATGTTTGAGGTACATTTTTTTAATTTCTAAAAAAATAACACAACTCAGTGGGCTACATGCTGAACTTGGAGGATAGAACCAGATTATCGATCTGATACCAATACCAGCGTTGGTATCGATCATCTCTGCAGGTGAGCATCAGTATCAAGTGGCGTCGTTCAGTTTTACCCAACAGGACTTAACAATTGAGGCAATTTTTTTTCAGGAACTAAAAATCGAAATCATATTTAAAACCAACTGTGTCACCGCTGTTACTCATAGAAACGTTTTACAGACAAAACAAAGACTGACATGAGTCAGTTGCATTTCTCAGATTTCCTGTAAATTAGTAGTAAACAGAGGCTGGTTCAGGAGCGTCACATTACTTCTGCTAAAGTACGGAATTTTTTTTCAGCCCTTTTACTGGTAAAACAAATTTCATGTTTAGTTTTTGATCTCTCCTGCAAGGATTTTCCCCGCTCGCCAGCTTTTTCTCGCTGTGAAAAATAACCACACACTCAAAACTTTGATATTGTTACCGAGAAGTGCTCCACACTGAAGGTCCAGCCTGTCAAACAGGAAGTGGGAAGTTCTATTTATAATGCGGGGTTTTTGCAGGGTTTCATCGGGACACCCTTTTTTCAGTTTAAAAATAAAAACAGAAGCAAGCAAACTTTCTGCTTAAAGTTTAAATTGAAAGACTAAACACATTTAACACCTTTAAAAAAAAAAAAATTAGTTCAATAGCTTCATTTCAAAAAGAGCCATATGCATAATTAAGTCACACTTTAAGCTGAAATAAATAAAGATAAGAGATAAGATAAAGAATATGTATGCTTATAGTCATTAGTTGTTAGCCAACGAGCGAGCAGTCACAGCGTCCCCTCGATTCAGAGAAAAACTTTCAGCTCGAGTCTTCAAAACTTCACCAGCTCAGCACTCCTGTTTCCCCTGCTGAGTTTCTCCTCACTCCCTCCCACCCTTCAGCTTTGGTTTCTCCTGGGAAACTACCGCAAAGTGTGCGAGCTTCAGATTTTACTCTATAGAGAAATTAGTTTTTGTGTTTTTTTCCAATGCTCTTTTAAAAGTACAGCTTATTCTCTGCCCCCTCTGTTTATTCAGATGCTTACATCATTCATTTTTAAAAGCAGAAATCTGTCAATGCTGGAGCACGATGAGGCTCACTCTGCACACTACAAGTGTGGTCTTCCTCATTAGTCAACTTAGGTTTTAAATACTCAGATGATTCTGCTGTGTCAGATGCTTGTTTAATTCCTAAAGAGCCAATCTATCAGTCAGAAGTTTGAATTTTAAACAGACTAAAATGAGATGAGGCTACACAGTATGGACTGCAGATTCACTCCGATTCTCAATTTTTATGTTTCTACACTTCCCTGTACATGTCGTCACATCTCTTTATCCATAAAACAGTCTACACACAAGTTCACTCCATGTGCGTTGACTTCAGGAAACACAGACGTGCCTTT
Organism: Etia nguti; assembly: GCA_015106755.1. Taxonomy (NCBI): domain Eukaryota; kingdom Metazoa; phylum Chordata; class Actinopteri; order Cichliformes; family Cichlidae; genus Etia; species Etia nguti. The sequence goes on along the minus strand of VUQG01026568.1, from coordinate 73,965 downwards.
TTCCAACAACTTTCACCCCAAAAATCTGAGCTGGATGATTTGAAAAAGGTCAAATATTCATCAGACTTGATTTAGACTTCTGCGATGAGTCTTTGTAGAGTCAATGACGTAGCCTATGTTAGCGGCTGATGTCGCTGGTGGTATTTATAGTGTGGTCGTGTCCCTGTGTTTTATATGCGATGCCAGCTGATAGAATCAAAATGCCGGGTGTTTTTCCCTCTCTGGGTTCTCACTCTCATATTTGTCCATCTAGTTTTTTCACTTCTTTGCTCATTCTGAAGGTTTCTTCAATCTCCCACAATGAATTTGCAGACATTTGTTTGTCCTTATATTGATGCTATGATTTTTTTCTCCTTATACTGACACAATGATTTTATTCTGATGGCTAAATTCAAGAACTGCCCCGAAAACATAGCTGGAAACGCACGGAGGGGTGATGGTACTGAACAGGCCAATCACAAGACCGCGTGAGCTTCGTCGACATGACATTTAGTCAGATTTCCACGGAGGCGCACATGCGGTCACACCGTATGGTTTCAGAGCAGTTTGTGGTTAAGACTTAGAATTCCACTGAGGCATAAATCCCCAGTGAGGGTGAAAGAGCGTTTAGAGGACGTCTAAAGGGTGCGACACTGGAAAACTTGAGGCTATAAAACAAATCTGAAATCTCCGGCTGTTTTTTTATATAAACTTTTAATTTTATTTGGGAAAATATTTAATAAATTCACTGATGCACTGCGATCTGATGAATACACGGCAGCAGGCAGTTAAAGTGTATTCATCACACACACACACACACACACAAAAGAAACACCACTCAGAATTTGAGAAGTAAATGGTAGCAGGTATCCTCAACACAGGTGACGCCCCTTTGGTTACGACCATCTTTTCTATACAGTCTGTGGTTGAAATGTGAAGCGATAAGAGGTGAGGCGAGTTACCTTCCAGCCTGCTTTCCTTCCATATTTACATTTACTGTTGAAGAATTTTAGTTTATACATTTTTAGACAAAGCAAAAATCTAAACGCAGCCTCGTGTGTCGTACACACACAGCTGCAGCTCGTCTTCAGCGGTGTCCGTCACACAAACATGTCCCATCGATTTCTGAACACAGAACGATTCAGTTCATGATCCTGACGTTCGTTCCTCTGCTCTCAGAGTCCACAACAACACTCAAGACTTTCACTCAGCCTCCTCCTCAGAGTCCTCCTCGCTCCCCTCTTCCTCCTCCTCGTCACTCTCCTCTTCTTCCTCTTCCTCCTCCTCTTCTTCCTCCTCAGAGTCGTCCTCTTTGTCTACAGCTGGCATCTTGATGATGATCTCATCATCAGCATCATTTTCTGCCGCCGTGGACTTCCTCCTCTCGAGGAAAGAGGGTGTGCAGACAGGTGTGCTGTCCTAAGGAAGAGCAAAGATTACACTGACTCACTGCTCCATCTTGTGGTAAAAACCGGTACTGCATAAAAGTACAGTATGATGGTCAGGCATGAAATTCAACACATTTCTTCAGACTCTTTGGATAATATCGATCCTTGTTTTGAGATTCTGTTGTTAAACCCATATAGTTTCAGTAAGGCTTTAAGTGTTGGTACATGGGTTTTATCCCGCTGCCACCGACAGACACGCGCGATAAGCTTAATGCACCGCAGTCCTGTAGGCGCAGTTATCTGACCCCAGACCACTGAGAGACCCGGGGCCATTTTCAGTCTGCGCCCGACATAAAACCAAACACGACAACAAGACTTACGTCGGTGCACGAAGACACGTTCCCGGCATCGGAGGACGACTTCTTCTTAGGAACCTGAGCCGCCTGGAAGAGCACAGAGAGCAGTGAAGGTGAAGTTTGTTTGTTCTTTCCGAGGTCTTACAATCTCAAAACAAAAACAAAAAATATTCACGTTTTTGTGACCAAGCCGAGTTGATATCGATCTAACTGTGTAACAGTCCTGAGTGCACACAGTATCTGAGGCCTGACATTAAAGAGAATCTGCTTTGACTTTCTGGACTGTTGCTCATACAGAATAAAGAGTATGAAGACACTGACTGTAGTTCACTGTTTACTGTGCAGGGTTTCTACTGCAAGTCCCAGCAGCCCGCAGGCTTGAATCACAGCACATCACAGGATTTCCTACTTGGAAAACCTTTTTTTTAAGCTACAAACAGCCCTGAGTTTAGTTTGTGGCATTTATATTTGAAGTGGGGAGATTCCTGCGGGTAATGACTCGAAAGAAAGCATGAAGGTAAAAGTGTGCATGCCTTCATTAAATAATCTAAAGTTTCTGTAAATAACCAGATGATTCTGACTGGGACAGGTGTGAACGTTTTTCCAGATTCAGTTGAATTTATATGAAATCAGCAATATTCCAAATCCCTGTTATCGGCCTGTAATTTACTAAAAAAATCCATTTTATTTAAAAACTGAAGCTTCTGAACAGATCACAGCTGCACATTGTTTGGAATTTAGTTGGGAGGAAATCCACTAACTAAATCTGACACCTTTAAATACGCCACCATGTCACGGCACACTTCCAGTTTTTAAATCCTAAAGCCGTTTAAAGTTTCCGCTCCAGTGTGTGAACACTTACGAATCCGGGGAAGTCGTACTCGATGCCGTATGCAGCGATCCTCTTTCGGAGCCTCGACTCTTTGCGCAGCAGTTTGCCCGTCATTTTTGCAATTTCCTCCTCCGTGTGCTTCTTGTTGTAACGCGTTACCGCGGGATACGACGGCTTTTTGAACCCTCGCTCTGAGCCGACAAACAGCTTCTCGTGCACCTTCTCGGGAGGAAGCAACTGACCTGGGAGAAAAAAAATTAAAATTAAAATAAACATCGGGTAGGAAATAAGAACTTTAGAGGAAAACTTCCTGTAAATCAGGATCTAAAAGGTGAGCTCTGACTCACATTTGATGAGTCTCTCTCCCATCAGGTAATTATTCATTGTCTCTGCAACGATCTTCGCCACTTCATCGCAGTCAAACTCGATGAAAGCGTAACCTTTGCTGTTACCAGTCTGCAAACAAACAGACAGGAATAAAGTGACAATCACAGATTCTGCCCTCCAGATGTTTTCATTCCCTCCAGATGTTTGTTGGCACATGGGTTTTATCACTCTGATAACAGGCAGAGCAGGTGATAAGCTTAATGTACCAGAGTACTCTAGGCTCAGTTATCTGACCTCAGACCACTTTTACATCCGAGATCATTTTCAGTCTCAGCCAAAACTCCAGATTTTAAGAAGTGGAGCTTCAAACAGGTTCCTGCCTGGATTTCTTAAACCAAAATAAGGAAATCTGAATGTTTGCAGAGAGGGTGCTGGATTTAAAGAGGGGCGATCAAGATGTTCCTAAACTGCTACTTTGTTACTGCTTTCAGGAGACAAATCCCTGCAACTTTTCACCAAGTTATAGTTCAAGGTCATTATTTTGCTTTGATGCAACATGTGAGCTCCTTTTCTGGTGAGTTATACCCGAGGATGTTATCTGGAAGTTTCTGTTCTGGCTCTGAGTCCTCAGACCACACAATCTAAAATTAGCCTCTCAGTGGCCATTTCCCTCTAAAGTTTTATCAAAAAAAAAACAAAACAAAAAAAACAAAAAACAGACTCCAATTGAAGTTTGCAGGAAGTGATACATGGCTGCAGGAGCTGTGAAAGGGAAAGTGATGACCTGAAGAGTTTTACAGCCGCAGCTGAAGATTCTGATCGCCCCTCACACCATCACACGTTTGTTTCTACATGTTCAGGGTTACCTTCTTACTGCGGGACAGCCGCAGCCGCAGGATCTTCCCAAACTGACCGAAGTAAGATTTGAGCTGAGGCTCCACCAGGTTTCGGGGCAGGTGGCTGACGTAAATCACTCCTGGGGTCAGACGGTTTGCCTGTGATGGGGAAAAGACAGATCACCACATTACACAGAGAACTGGGCCTTCACCTGTGATCAGATTATAATACACAGACTACATTATGACAAACAAAATGCGGTACTTTAAAGACTTATTTTTCCCAGACCAGCTTTTAAAAAGTCTACAAAATAAAAGTACAAAATAAATATAATTTATATATATTAAATATACAGATGTTCTTCTCATTTACATATTTTCTTGTTTAAATATCAGTTTACATTCAGTTTGGTCACATTTCTTTGGGACCAGTTCTCTTTATTTCTTTACTATAATAAAATTAGTCTTTCTCTCAGTCCCTAAACTTAATAATGTTGAGACAGGATGTCATTTCTTCGTCTTTTTTTTTTTTTTTTTTTTTTAAA